>JACEGR010004131.1:0-92012 GCA_014170235.1 Listronotus bonariensis
AATTGTAGCTATATCCGATTCTTTTGCAACAAGGATAAATACAGTATTTTGGAAAAAGTCCCTAAGTTCAATCCTGCCTAAATCTATTTGACCAAAATTGGCAAACCTAAAGAGAAAACATCTACCCATTAGCCCTTTAAAATATAAAAGATAGGCCCAACAAATATACGTATTGTTACTTAAAAAGTGTGCAAGTTTAATTTGGCTCACACTGTATTTAATATAATAACATTTTTATTTATTTAGCAATTATTGCAAAATATTGTAGCGTCTTTAACACTGGCAAAACTTAATCGGAAAGTAAAAATTAAGTCAAAAGACTGAATCTTGCAGAAATACACACAAGGAACAATAATATAAGACTTACAGCCACCCAAAAAAGTTTAAGAAACACTGTACTTGCCTGAGATAAGATTTTTATACCCAAAAATGACACAAAACACCAAACGAACACTTAAACTACATGCAACTATGTTAATTGTCAATCAGAGTCAGCCTAGGTTTACTAAAATGTTATTTTTTTCGGCAAAAACAATATTAAAATCAAAAGTATTTTCCAGGAATGCAACTCAAAAAATACTAATATTACCTAAGCAAATATTTCTCGTCAACTTTTTGACAGACTCCTCGATAATATGGAAGGCCATTTTAGGATCGCCATGTTGCCAAATTGTGCCTGCTTACCCTCGGTTATCTCAGTTACCGTCACTGTACGAGTATGGCTGGGGAACAAATAAAACAAAAGTAATAAAACAGACCTACGTTTTTTTTAATGATTGGAATCAATCATTAGCTTTTTCTTCGGTTCAAATTAAGACATGAGCGCATAAAATTACATTTTAGGAATTAGGAAGGTCATAGTTATCTTTTTAAATGGAAATGGGGGTCAAGAGATAGCTCATTTTAAAGGTCTTTTTATCCATAAAGCTTCTCTAATTTTAGAAACCTTTGGTTAGGTAATCTTTAATTAAAAACCAATAATATCGCCTTCTATGTTATGAGTTTCCCTGTCTATAACACACTTTTATATCTATTAGATGTCATTATATATTAAAAAAATAGATTTAGTACCTTTCTCTCTCGTGATCCTGACTTTTTTTGTGGGACCACCGTGGAAGTGAACTCTTTACAATAAATTAAAAAAAAATGAATTTTTAAAATCGGTCCACAAACGCCGAAAAAATTTATCATAAAGTTAAAATAGAAGGCTATGTAATTGGTTTTTATTTAAAAAGCACCTTATCAAAGGTTTACACAATTAGCAAATGTTTTGTACATAAAATGATTAGAAATTTTACGATCATTATTTATATTTCAACAAATATTCTGAAGATGCACCAAGCTGTCACTTTGACATTTTTAGTTGTCCTTTATAATGTGGAAAAAAATACGAACTTTGCTCATAAATTATGGTTCCAAACAGAGCTGGGTAGTATTCGGATATATGTACTCGGTATTCTGAATACTATTCAGAATACATTTGGCTGGTGTTCGAATAAATCTGTGTGTCTGGTATTTGGTATTTGAGTGAATACTTTTTAGTATTCAAGATTCTGGATTGCAAACACAGTTTTTGAATCATCGTATTCAAATACTGGTATTAAAATTCCGGTATTCGAATACAACTTTTGGTATTTAAATAATTGCTTTCTATTCATATTTTGTTAATTAGGTCCTGTAAATCTAGTTTTTTAAAAATATAAAAAGCAACAACAAAGAAATTTATGTAATTTTTTGGGTGAAGACTTTTTTTAGACCTTAAAAGTGTAAATGAATATGGAATCCTGGTATTAAGGTACAACGGTTTTTTGATTTGGGTTAAAGACTTTTTGGTCTTCAAAAAGTATTCATGAATACTGAATCCAGGTATTCAAATACAGCGGTATTTGAATCCTCCTTTTTTTTTGTATTTGAATCTTCAGTATTTAAATACTTCTTAGAATACAGGATTTCAGTATTCAACCTAATTCTGGTTACAAATTTCATCATAATATAACGAACGGGTCATAATTTAGAAGAGGGGATGGACGTTAGGTCCTCACTGTATACAATATCATAGCAGACAAATTTAGCCCTTTTTAGCCAAGTGTTATTCACCGATAAAACCTTTATAACTGATTAACCAAAAATATCCTAATCACAGATCAACTAAGATTTATTTTAATAAATATTAAAACTTATTTTATTGACCTTCCAAATTCCTATAATACAAAAGTTTGCCCATGTCTAATATTACATAGTTTTAGAACGGTTTCTTCTACTTTTTTTATAAAAAAAGATTAGTTTCATTTAATTTTTACTTAATATATGCGTTTAGTAAGTTTCATTTTACCTAGATATTCCAATAATTTAAAGCCAAGCGCCTAAATCTCCCTTTAATTTAAAAAAGTGGTCCAAATAATATATAAATAAAGAAAAAAGTCAATATTTTTGAATAAACGTAGACTGACTTTAAAAATATTTAAACAAAGATTGAACACGACTAGAAGCAAATGTATTAAACAGAATATGTAATATGTACAAGAAGTGCAATGATTTATCGTTGGTTGTTATGCAGATCACAAAAATGCATTTTGGTTTATTTATTCTATATATATTAAGTTCTAAGACAATTTATCTAAAGGTTTATCTTTAGTAATTAAAAATGGACTTTATACTGTGCTTTTTGTTAATTTCCCTTTCTTTTTAATGAAATAATTTAAAAACTAAAACTTTGGGAAATTTAACCGACAAAATGTTTAAATGGCTGCTGGGCGCTATCTTGGGAAAAACATTCAATGGGGTTCTTGTGGCACTACATTTTAAAGCTCCAGACGACAGCTTTATGACTCTAGAATATAAAGTAAATACCTTTTATACTAAAAATGGTACACTTTAATGATTATTATCTAAATACTTTATTTATACAAGGTGTCCAAACACATGAAAATACATAGTGTGTATATGTTCTTAATATAAGTTCTTGTAAATTTTTTTCCTAAAGCCCCTATTTACGAAGATATGTGCTCTTAAAGGCCGCCGCTGAAATTCGGTTTTTTTCAATAACTCGTATAGTACTTGGTATAATGACATAATTTTTTAATATGATAAATACTAGTTAGGACTTCATCAAATGGTATCCTTGTAAAATATTGCTTTTATTAGATCGTCAGGAGCAGACTAACCCTTACATCAGGGTGGCCAACCTAGGCACGCGTGCCACACTGTGGCACGCCTGGCCGTCTTAGGTGACACGCCAAGTTTTCAACAAATAAAGAAAAAATAACAATATAATAAAACCAAACAACCAAAACTCATAATCAACTAAAGCAGAAACAAAAATTAAATTGCCCTCACTGAAAAAGCAACATATGCACCGGGACTATAATGACGACCAGGAGAACCGCGGATTACGTACGTAAAGGTACGATTCCGAGCACAACGGCACGCAGAAAACCGCCCACGCCAGCGCGAAAGTCATTCATATTACCAGCAACGCTACTCGTTACTCCCAAGGCCAAAGCGAATTATGAATGGCTCTGGCGCTGGCGTCGGCGGTTTTCTGCGTGCCGCTGTGCTCGGAATCGTACCTTAAGGTGGGTCCAGAACTTGAACATTTTAGCCCGAACGAACTGAGCGCGCAGGAAATAACAGAACGAACAGTCCAAACAAAATATTGCTGCATTCCCGCGAATATACATGATAATAAAAGATCGACTTGTTCTGAAGTATTTGTAGTGTAGGTATTTGCTCTTATTTATTTTCCACAAAAAGAAAATACGGTATATAATAGGCAAATTATTTCTGGAGTGGCGTCTTGCAAATATTTTTCTTTGGCTTTGGATAAGAGTTGCGATTCAACTGACAATGCTCAACTAAGTATTTTTGTTCGATATGTAGAGGATAATTTTGAGGTGACAGAAGAACTTCTCGACCTGCGGCAACTATGTAATACCAGGGGAGAAGATATTTTCAATGAAATAAAAAGTGTTGCCGAAACGAAAAATTTGGATTGGGCAAAACTTGACAGCATTTGTACAGATGGGGCTCCGGCAATGACTGAGAAGATAAAAGGGGCTGTGGCTTTGCTTCAAAATTATATTGGTAGAGAAATTTACAAGTTTCATTGCATAATACATCAAGAAAGTCTTTGTGCCAAATATTTGGACTTTTCTTCAGTTATTAACCCAGTATTACAATGTATTAACAAAATTCGAGCGCGGGCGTTAAATCGAAGACATCTTCGTAGTCTCCTTCCTGATGAAACTGAAGAAATTGGTGAACTTCTTCTTCATTGTGATGTGCGTTGGCTTTCTAAAGGTAGTGCTCTTAATAGGTTTTGGGATCTTAGAAAGTGTTTTGAAGTTTTTAGAGGACAACAATGAGCTCCCCAATGAGTGCTCACTTCTGAAAAACGAAAATGTGGTTGTCGGATCTTGCTTTTCTGGCAGACATTATGGGACATTTAAATAATTTAAATTTACGACTTCAGGGCAAAAATTGTATTTTTCCAACATTATTTTCACATATTTCCGCTTTTCGTCCTAAACTGGCACTTTTGAAAATGATTTCGCACAAGAATGATTAACTCATTTTACTCGAATGCAGGAACTTTTAACAAAATTTAATGAAACTCCAAAATATGACCGATTTAAAGATTTTATAAACGTCTTGTGCATCTCATTCGATAATAGATTTAGTGATTTCCAGAAAGATAAAAAAATATTGACCTTTTTATAAACCCGTTTGCCATTTCTTTCCAGGAAATCAGAGAATACTCTGCTAAAATTCAAACTGAGATAATTGATTTGCAAAATCACTCAGTTTTAAAAAGCAAATACAAAGAAATCATTTTAACAGATGCAAACAATCAAGATTATATTGAGTTTTGGAAATGTGTACCTGCTGCAGATTTTCCACAGTTACAAGATTTGGCTTTTAGGTATTGTTGCCGATTTGGATCAACATACGTGTGCGAACAGTCATTTTCGATTATGAATATTATTAAAAATAAATACCGGTCAACGTTAACAGACAGTCATTTGAAACACCTAATCTTACTTGCTTCTTCAAAAATGTCTCCCAATATAGATACCATTTTTAAAAAATATTCAGTTACAACAACCACATTAAAAACTCATTTACATTTTTTTGACTTTTGTTTATTATTTTTCGAAAACATTAGTGTATGTATGTTTGTTTTTAACTTTATATGAGTAAACATTTTATTTTATATTTAAATTGATAATAAAGTAGTAGGTAAATATGTGTTTTTTTTAATTTTTATTATAGATTAAATAAAAATATAAAAAATAAATGATTGCTGTAACAAAAATGAGTGGCAGTAGTGGCACGCCTAAAATTTTGGTATCGAAAGTGGCACAGCATACAAAAAGGTTGGCCACCACTGCCTTACACAATAGAGTTAATTATTTTACACCCTGTATAATAAATAAAGAAATAAAAAAGTATTTTTGGGTAGCTTTAACCCTTAGCTAAAAAATATACCCCTGTTTGATGACGATAAATTAAAGTGTTTTTGATAAAAACAAGTGTTTGTTTAGTGGGGACATCGCAAAACATTAGCTGCTGTTACAACATTGTGAAGGGTTCCATATTCTTCCATTATTAGGGGTAGAAAATGCATAAAATAAGCAGGAGCCTATGTCAAACCGACAAACAAAATTATTAAAAACAATCCTATTTAACCAAAAAGTAATTTTTGTCGAAAACGCTTCACTTTATCAATGTCGGACAGGAGCACCTATTTTTGAGCTAAGAGTTTAAGCTATTCAAAAATAATATTTTTATTCCCTTTATTATGCAGGGTGGCAAAATAATTAGTACTATTGTGTAAGGGTTAGTCCGACCCTGGCGACGTACCGAATGCAAATGTTTTACAAGGACACCACTTTAGGGACTTCCAACTAGTATTTATCATATTCACAAATTATTTCATTATACCAAAGACAATTGTAGTTTCACTGTAGACACCCAGAACAATGCTAAATTTTTGGTCATCAGCATGGACGCTCGGTTCGTGGAATTTATGAAGCGGGTATCCATCGAGTACACACGTAAACGGTACGTATAATTTGCTGCTCCATAAATTTAGCCAAGTCAGCGTCCAAACTGATGACCAAAAATTTAGCATTGTTCTGGGAGTCTATGGTAAAACTACAATTGTCTTTATTATACTATGTACTATAAAAGTTATTTAAGAAAAACCGATATCCAGTGGCGACCTTTCAGGGCCCATATCTCTGTAAAGAGGGGCTTTGGGGAAAAAAATTTGGAATTTCTCACATTATTTTCATGTTTTCTATATGAATCCGAGATTTTGCCCACATAATGTTCGACACCCTGTAAATCATATTTCCGTAACTAATAAAGTTAGATATAGTTAATGTAGTATTTTTTTAAAAGCCCTTTTGAACAATCAAATCACCAAAATGCAACTTTGTTCTCGCGTCCGCTACCAAGAGGTTTCTTTCCTTACCTTGTTCGCAAAAACGGCATAATTATCCCCGCTCCTGTGGCTACTAGAAGCAAGACGACTTGTAACACAGTCAACAGCACATTGATCAACTTAACAACCAGAGCTCGGGCATTTGAATTATCCAGACCTTCCAGCATCACATACTGTTGCTGTTGTAGCGCTTGATGCTCCATTTTTTGAATCTAAATTGAAAATATACAGTCAGTTTTTACACTCTCAGTTAAGTGCCGGTTAACTATCTAGAACTTAACAAAGGTAAAAAATCTTGGATCTTAGAGATATATGTTTACAGAAATGTTGTATTTACCTTAGTTTGACAGTGCTCCAACATTTCATGGATGTCTCTGAGGCGTTCCTCACTTTGATATTGTACTTTTTCCTCCATGTCCGCCATGGCTTGCTTAAGGTTTTCGACCTCGTTCTGATGGAGTTCCGTGAGGTCGTTTATTTGTTCTTCTAGGCGTTCTGTTCGGAACCTTTCATCCTAGAAGAATAAAGTTTGTGTTTTGTCATGTTATACTCATTCACACACACTCTTCAATCTATGACATTGGATGTATTTTTAATGGTTAGATTTACCAAAAAGAATGAGAGACCTTTTTGTAGAACGTTTAATTTTCTACAAAAACTCTTTTAGAGTTTTGTGGTATGATTAACAAATGGAGAGATATATATTTTTTGTATGGGACTGAGATAACTATGCAAAACTGTAATGAGGCGGGTCTTCCTATTAAAATTAAGAGCACATGGTTGTCGAGCATTCTTTAAAGGTGTCTAGAAACCGATTTTTCAGTGTTGGAAGTCAAAATAAAAACAGTTGATTTTTTGACTCGCCCTAATGGGATATGATAGAAAATAAGGTATATTTTAAAATATTCACTATGGTGATCTTTATTATTTATTTATTTTTTTACCTGGATTGCAAGATTAAAATACTGAATCTCGGCCTGGAGAGATTTGACACTTTCCAAACTTTCTCTGAAGCTATCCATTTGTTCTTGAAAATATTTAAGTTTTTTGTCCAGCTCAATGAAACTATCCTGAATGCTAGATTCTTGAGGATGACCATACCTAGAAAAAAGACAAAAAAAAACGTCGAGTTGCATACAAACTGAAAATTTTTGATTTTCAGGACATTTTAATAAAGTATACATACAAATTAGCTAAACTTGATTTTGGGATAGAATTTTTGTGTAAATTAAAAATAAATATAAGAAAGTCCGTCCTGCATTGATATACAGACTGTCCACGGATGAGGTTTACAAGAGGGTGAATAATTTTTTTTAAGTCATTCTTGAAAAAAAAGTATGGTCCACAAAGAGAAAATATTGATTTGTATAAAAGATTCTTAAAAACTTCAAAATATGATGTTTTTCCAATAAAATTCAATTTCAGACTTACTCATAAAACGTGGTTCTATTTTTAAAAATAAAAGTACAATTGTTTTAAGCATTTTTTTAGTTCTTACTCGCTTTGTACAATCAATTTGTCCCAAAATGCTGATTTAAAATTGTTTTATTATCTTGTAACACCTATTCTGGTACATGCTGTATGCATTTAGTTTTAATTGACCATGAAAGGCGATTATAAAACTACATATACCAGATATTATTACTATTTTTAATGAAAAAAATAAGTTTACATTACTTTATCTGTAGTATTTAGTTGCATAAAAGACCCTAAAGAAACTTAATCTCTATACGAACCTTGGTAAACCATCGTCTTGAAACATGATAACAGATATTTAAAGGAAACAATAATCAGAGTAAATAAAATTTTCTGTTCTGGTTTAAATAAATATCTAAACACTAAAATATTTGTAAAACATATGTTGTCATTTATCTTTGACCCCAGCAATTACTGCTTTAGCTACAAGGGAACACTTAAAAGTTCGATATAATTTAAAATTGTAAAAAAAACAATAACAAAGAAAAAAGCCGCATTAGACGTCAATCTACACGTCAAATTAATTTTTGCCAATGAGTGGAAAGGAGACGGTCTAAAGCAACGACAAAACGAAACCGATGCGTCATCCTATCAGGAAGATATTTACATGCAGGCGTTGTTTGTCTAATCTCTACCCGCTGATGTTCCACTTACAGAAACCTAATTGAACGAAAAACTTAGATGCAATAAAATATTTATTAAAACATTTAGTTATATCTGCTCTCTCTCTTATTAGTCTAAGATTCGAATAGAAAGCGACTTGCACCCATCTGTTTACCAAATAAAAACTATTTTTATTATTTATAGTATTTAAACAAAGGTATTGCTACAGGGCTGCCTAAAAAATTATGGTCAAGGCTATATTTAAATGAAAAAAATAACCTCAAAATTTTTGACATACTCTGTATAATGGCAATTTAAATATATTTTTTACTCTTTATGACAGTACTCTTATATCACTAATTTTTTCTTTCTTAAAGCCATTTTATGTTATATTGAATAAAAAATAAATTAGGGGGCGCCCATAAATTACGTGAGGCGTTTTTTCACATTTTTGGACCCCCTCCCCTCTGGTGGGATTTGTTAAGATTTTCGTCAACCTCCCCCCTTGGCTAATCTCACGTAAGATTTATAGGAATGCAAAAAGACATAATTTCCCAAATCAAAATTGATTTTGTAGCCAAAATAATTTTGAAGAGCGAAAAAAAAGGTCCTCCACCCAAAAAGTAACACTGCATCACATTTTCCTCAGCAGACCTGGCCCAAAATTCGTTAACTTTTCCTGTTTCTAGTTGCAGAAAAAGTAGGTGATATTTGCACAGACTCCCCTTCCCCCATGTGAGATGTGAGAAGTAGAACTCCCAGTTATTGATGTAGTCCTGACCTTAAATATTAATTTATGTAACAAGTGCATAAAGTGATACTTTTTACTAATGGGAAGTTTGACAGCACGAGCCGTTAGGCTGGTGCGGCAATCCCATGAGTAAAAAAATACACTTAATGCATGTGTTACATGCTATATTTTTCCAGGACCGTATAAAAATTTCCCAAAATACCATTTTATACATGTTTTATTTATCTAAACTTATTAATTTTAATTTTTGCAGCACGGCCAGTATATTGCAACAAAAAATCATAGCCTCCTTATTTTTAAGAGACAATTATCCTCCTTATAACTAATGCATTTATTATTTAATTTTAGAAAATTATATGTACTTCCTTTTTGTGGAAATAATACTAAAACTGTATAAATTCCTTTTACATTCATTCATTGTTACTATTAATTTTTAATAATTTCTATTAAATTTATTTGCAAATCATCAAATTTTAAAACTAAGTGACGAATGAACGAGTGAACGAAATCACAGGTAACTTGACCGTTTGGTTCAGTTGATGTCGCGTTACATTGCCTAAATTGATATTTGAGTTTATTGTCGTAGGCATTGAAACAAAACACTAATTCAAGGTGTGAAAAAAGCTTCGAAGTGTTAAAAAAGTAACTTTTTTAACACTACGGAGTGTACTAGAATGGAGTACTTTAACTCCGTGTTCGATTAAAAAACAGCATTTTTTTTTAACGGTCGTGGAAAAAATTGATTTATTATACTTCAGCGCTGAAAAATCAAACTATTGGGACATTTATCTTAATGTTGTATTAAAAAGTATAAACGGAGATTGTACACTTTGAAACTAGGCCTCTCATTTATTTCGTCTGCATTTTGAAACAATATTTTAAACTCCCCTGTAACTCACTTAATAACAGTATATATTTATGAAATATATTTTATAACATCAAGAATGTGCGTTTTAAACTAAACTTACTCGCAAATTTTGGATCACGGCCAGATCAAATAAATAAAATTAAAATTTGATGAAATAGCCGATATAACATATTAAATAATCAATGTTTTTAAAAAATTCTCGCCCACAAAATTTTATGGTTTTTGTTATTATGATTGCGGTCGAAAAATATAAAAGCAATAAAAACAAGCTAAGTATAAAATCGTATCGCATAAGCAATATTAGTGCTTTAAGGAAGGGGGTTATGGTTAATTCGTGTTCAAAAAGGTGTTTTTTATGTATTTTCCTTCCTTTCTCACTTCTTTCTTAACAGTAGGTCGTCAAGATTAATATTTTCTGAGATATTAGTCGTTGAAGTTAACTTAGCATGGAATTTCCATAAAATGTCGAAAATGGAAAGGACCTTTTTTGTAGAAATTTGAATTTTCTATAAAATTGTCTTCTGCAGCTTTTATCATTTACGAGATAAATACGAAAAAACGCAAATTTTACGAAAAACCAAGGTTTCGTGGCTCGTACTGCCTCTCAGGTCTGAGGTACGACTTCGCCGCATTAGCACTTCTGTAAAGCATTCAATTCTGGAACTGTTTCGACTTAGGACAAAATTATACCAGAAAAAGGTGCTGAACTATAGAAATTAAAAAAATCAAAGTTTCCATGTATTTTAAATGAAAAATCTTTACACGAGGTAGTCAAGTACTTAATAGTAATAATAAAGGCCTAAACTTTTAGGGACTTTTTTGGAGGTATTTCCAAAAAAATTCGGAATAGGGGCGAAAAAGTCGCAAAGCACCTTAATACGTAAATATTAACTTAAAATACGCATAACCCTCCACAAAACTGTAAAGCGTAATATCCACTCACCTTCCAATACTATCACTAGTGACGCTACTTTCACACTCCGACCCATCGTCACTAGGAAACTTCCTTTGCGCCGTCCTGCCCTGCATACTGCTCTGCGATGCGGTCATCGGCAACGTCGCGCTCCCGTGCTTGGCACCGCTCTTGTGGTTGTGCCCTTCCTCGCTGCCCGCGCCCTCTTGCGACGGCTTGTCAGCGCAACTGCCTTCCGAGCCTGTCGTCTGATTGGCCGGCCCTACGTACCAAGCTGTAGGTGAGACAGAGAGGGGATGGCGTGCGGTTAGACTTGCGTGGACGTGCGGTTGGTTAAGTGGGGCGGGGTGGTGCAAATGGGTGTGATTTAATAAGGGCGTGGCAATCAAAGCCTTAAAATTATGGCAGAGCTGGCAACTAGTGCATATTTTTTTTTAATTTTAGTATATCTTGTAGAAAACGGGTATAGCAAATTATACTTTCACATTAATTATTGTATGTTACTAATATACCGGGCTGGTGAGAAAGATAAAAGCTCTTATTAAATCACCTTAGATTAGTTAATTGTACAAAAATTGATTTTTTTATGACCTATCAATTTTGGTATACTACAAAATATATTAATGATAATTAAGCCTTGACATATACCTAAAGTGATGACTTCTTTTACAAAAAATGCATGTGTTGCAATTTCTATTTTTTTACGACTTACGACAACTTTATCCCTGTAACTGTAGAATAAATGTTTGTAGACAATCTTATAAAAAATAGTACATATTTTAAATTCAACTATTAGGTACAGCGTTTTAATTTATATTTTGCCACCTATAACAAAAATAAACAAATGAAAATCAAGAGCTCAAGAAGAATGATGAGGTTAACTCTTCTTTTAATGGAACACATGATGTCATCATTAAACGGTCTTTAAAAAAGCTTTACCAAAATATGATATTTGATATATCCATCTTTAATAGTTTTCAGAATTATGACCACCTATACTCGGTTTCCTATAAATTGAGAAAAACGTCTGACCAAAAAATGTTCTGGGTCGGTATTTTGTATACTTTAAGCACACACAAAAAACACCCGAACTAAAAATGTTTTACGATCGGTTTTAAAAGTCAGTAACCCTAGTTGCCACAATAAAAAAGGTATTTCATTGGTTTAAAACTACAGTAACCGGAGTTACTTACTAGGTATTCATTATCAATTTATAGTTGCCAAAGTATACATCTGAAAAATAGTAGATATAATTTCCCTTATACCTACTTATACAGGGTGTTTCATTTAAAAAAGTTAACCTCTTCATTTTTATTGAGTTTTTGATATTCATCTGTTTTTTGTTATGCTCAAAAGATAATAGATGAAAAAGTATGAACACTTTTATACAAGATGTTTTTTTCTATCCTTTTTGGTTATAGTTAAAAGTGGGTAAGCAAAATATAAATGAAAACCCTGTACATTAAATTTCTACATATTTATTTTTCAATCCTATATCGCGGTTTATAAATTATTAATGATTCTCGGAACATCCAATTATCGTTTTACCTCAATGGAAAATGTCAATACTTTTAAAAAATAAATTAAAAGGTAAATGCTTTGAAAATGCTTGAATTAACCACAACTTGGCATTTCGATTACTTGCTGGAAACCGTCATACAACGCATAATTTATGAAGTAAAATCTAATCTTGACATTTTTCATGTGATAATGTAATTATTTATTTAAAATATTCGATTAAACAGAAGAAATGTTGGAACATCTGTTTTTTTTTTTTTTTTTTATCTTTGGACAATCCACGAAGGCTGAAAGCCTAAATACTAACGTACCGTGGGTGTCTTGAGCAGGGTAAGAGGAAGTTTGTTAACACGGGACATAAAAACTTGAAGTTTTGGGGGAGAAGGAAAGACCTCCGCTGGCAGCAGGTTCCACAGTCTAGAAACTCTAGGGATAAAAGAACGAACGAAATGGGAAGTTCGGGGCCTGATCAATTGAACTGTATAGGGATGCCTACGCGCGGCACCACGAGTTTCTCTGTTGGGAACTGCAAGAGGAGGGACTATACTGGATAATTCGTCGGAGCAGAAGCCGTAAAAGTATCTATAGAAGAGCGATAGATCTCCCACAGCTCGAAGATGGGCAAGAGAAGGAAATCTTTGAGTAAGTAAAGAATCATTAATAAGACGAACAGCCCTTCTTGAACCTTCTTTGAATGGCATCAAGAATGCTGAGGGTTGTAGGGGATGCCATTCCCCAGACATGAGAACAATATTCCAGAGAGGGTCGAATTTGGGACACATACAAAGTGTATAAATTGGAAGGAGAAAAATACTTTTTGGCTCGGAAAAGAAATCCAAGCTTTTTGAAGCCGCGGTGGCTATAGATACTTTGTTAGTTGTTTGGACAACCACTTTATTTAATCGGGCGTCACTTCATATATCTTTTAATCTCCTTTTAAAAGTTAAAAAATTATTTTTTATTAAAAAAAACTTTAATGGAGCTATCGAATCGAATACTGTTTGTATACTCCTAAACTTCAGGTATGCCAATTTCTATAAATTTTCAAAAGGTTATACAAATGTTTGTTAATATTTTGTACATTTAACAACTAACATTTAATTTATAGAGAACTCTTAAGCCACCATTTTTCTCTTGTTTTAATTAAATATTCCAATCTAATAATTTTATCTCCTGAGACACTGGATTGCCGTCAATGTGTAGTTTTATGGAACTACTGAATGTAGTACATCAGTATACAGGGTGTTAGGGAAATAATGTTCATAAGTTCAAGAGGTAATTCCTTGCATTATTCTAAGCAAAAAGTGCATTATAATATAACATATACAAATGAAAAACTTATTTTTTTTGGTATAAAATCAATTAATTTTGCACCTTAATTATTTGAAATAATATTCCTAATAGCGGAAAATGAATCATTATATCATATTTATTAATTAACTGTCTCACAAAAATATTTTTCTTCTTTATTAAATAAAAATAAAAAAACAGACAAACAAAATCCACAATTGGCAACGTCGTACGCGACATGGTGTTGGTAGGCAAAAAAATAAATACCTACATAGGGAAAAAATTGTTGGGTAATTTCTTGCATACATTAATAAAAGTGACTGTATCGGAGCATGCATTTTGATACAAAAAAATATTTTTTGTACGCAGAGTATTACGATATGCTTTTTATGTATGGAGGAGGTCATTGCAATAGGCCCTTAACCATGTACACCTAAGGTAGCAAATTTTTGGTGTAGATAAATTGAATTTTATTCTTTTTTTTCAAATTTTCTCGGAAATTTCAAGATTTTTTGTAATAAGTCCAAAATTTGCATTTTTGTGTAAATGCCCGCGAATTTATTTAAAACGCCGCATAGTCCGATGACGTAGTTGGAGTGCCTACGTCACAAAAGATACAAGCTACGACATCCCTTTTCTATTGCTTGTTTCTTTGTTGGCATATTTAACGTGACGCTTTTCGCATAAGCACTGGCAACATTGTGAAGTTGATTGAACTCGCAAATTGTGGAATAAATTTTTTCAACTTTAAAAATTATTTACACACAAACTATAGACAATTTTGTTAAAATTTTAATTTTCCCGGGTTAGTGACGTATTTAACTATTAATTAAAATAATTTCTTACCATTGTAAAATTTTGACTAAAAGTCTATTCTGAAGAGGTCCAAAGGCTTAAGAGTATTGTAATTACTAAATACATTTATTTACCTGTAACTTTAAGTGATTTACGAATGTGGTGTTGTTTTTTCTTTTTCTGGTGCATCGCATCGTTTTAAATAAGTGACTGATAATCGTGAATATTGGTGGTGTGTATCGCTAGGCATCGGTTAGTTCTGTCATGTTCTTTGAGTAAATATATTATACTAGAAGCGTTATTAAATAAAAAAATATAATAATTCAATGAATCAGTATCCCTGTTGTGTTGCAATGTTGCCAAACGTTTGGGAAACTTTATTATTTACAACTCAATTTTCTCGAAACCCATTGATTTTCGGACATAATTTATTATGAACTTTTTGCTTAGAATAATGCAAGAACCACCTCCTAAAGTTACGAACATTATATCCCTAAAGCACCCTGTATAATTATTGTAAAAAGCTTCATTTTTTTAATTGTTAAAAAAATGACGCTTTTACACAGTTGCTTTGTTAACACTTTAATTGCATTATAAACAGTCATCGAACAACAACTTTTGGGTAACAATACAAAATAGGCTTAAAAACTCTCTATTAACTCTTTTATGGGGGGCGGGCTATATTAGTGCTAAGGCAAGGTACATAATTAAATACAAATACAAAAATATATACACCACGGAAGAGCAAATCATTAGTAAATATTTTACAAATAGGGTCCTAAACAAACAAACGATCTGATGCGATTTTTGGCATGAAATATGGTATATTTGACACTTTTTCAAAGGTAAACCGAAATTCTGGAAAATTTTCATAATTTATTTTAAGTGTAATTCTTTATGTTTGTAATTAGGACCTCCAGTTAATTATTTGTTTTACAAGTTGGCCGAAATTATTCAGCATCAGCGTAATTATTTTTTAGAGGGTAATATGTTCAAAAACCATAGTTCAAACATAGGTAATTTTACATGAGGAAAGGGCAGTCATAATATCCTCATGCTTTTGAAGATTGAGATAAGTTGGAGAAATATACAGCGTATCTACTTAAATTCGCACCATATGGAAAACTTTATTATTAATTTTATGAAAAAAGTTATTCTTCGTTTGGTAAAAACCTAAAATGCAATCTTCAGATAATAATTTTTGCTGTGTTATACAGAGGTATGTCAAAAAAATATGAATTTTGCTTAACAATAAGAGGAAAGTACGGTGGGGTCGGCTTTGTCAATCACCGGAGTTAAGCAGTGAGGAGCGCGACCATAACTTGGATGGGTGACCGGGGCTACGTTCATAAATCATTACAAAGTACACATTTCTTACATTTCTGTTACAGAGGTCGTTCCTAAATGTATTATTTATTACACTGCTTTCTGTCTTACAGCGTTCAAAAATAGTCTGGGAATGTAACTCTGTATTACACTCTTTACCGTGCTCACGAGCGTGGTAACAATTTACCGATTTTGCGTATTTCATATTTGTCTCTTAAAAGAATAGGAAACAAACGAAATTTTTATAATTTTTAGATTTGAAAGTAGTTTGAAAGAAACAAAAATATTTTGCTGATGCTACTGTGGTTGCCAGAACAACTTTGTTCATTTTTAGGCTCTTTTTATTTAGGTACTGATTTTCCTCCAAACCACAAAATACCTACAAACTTTTTCAAATTCAAAATAAGAATATCTTATTATATACAAACACAAAAATACAGGTTTTTAAAAAATTTATTGCATTAATAAGTATTGATTTGTTTAGAAATTGATTTATAGTATATTAAAATTGTAATTTATATTAGATTATAATTAAATAAATAAACATCTTTAATTATTTTCCGTTACATGCCAGGTTACAAGGGACATTTACGTTTCATTTCCTGAGTAGCGTTCAAAAATTGCTTTTACAATGTAATACATTTCAAATGTCATTTTGATTCCATTACAGAGTACAAGGATTACTTTACATTTTATTTATGAACGCATTTCGGGCACTCGGGGTTCTGCTCGGGGGTGAACGAACGGACCGAGCAGCAACCATCCAAGTTATGGAATGAATGGTGTGTGAATGAGAGGAAGTAGGGCTCAAGGTACAATAAGTCTTAAGGCTGCAGTGCACCACCTAGGAGGGCGACAGTCGAACCTGGGTGGGATGACCCCGAAAGGGTGAAAAAAAAGAGGAAAGTACCCTTATTATTTACAATATCGAAAATTTTTATAAGGAAAAGATGTTTAGGATTAAAAATACCTTTCAGTTCTTAAGCTATCTTTACATATCACATTTCAAAATAAGCATGCCCTTATGTACATACTTAAATTTACAACCTAAACGCACCAAAAATTTATAAAATAGTTTTTCTTGAAAATGACCAAGTTTTCATAATTGAATGTTATTTTTAATTCTAAACATCTTTTCTTTATAAAAATATTTGATATTATGAAAAATAGCGGTACTTTCCTCTTGAGCAAAAATTATATTTCTTGACATACCTCGTATACCACTACTAAAATTAATATCTGATGATTGCATTTTTGGTTTTAGACCATGAAGAACTTTTATAAAGAATTTTGTTTTTTTGTAAAATTAGTAATAAAAAAGTTTTCCATATGGTGCGAAACTTAAGTAGGCAAGCTGTATATGTAAATAATAAAGCTGCTATATAATAAAAAAAATCCAAAGGGATTAAAACTGGAAACCATGCTGACCACTCAATACTTTTATCGGTATTTAAATTTTACTTTATTATACATGACTCTTTGAAGCATTGAACTATTTGAGTAATACATTTCTAGTTTTCATTTTTAAGAGTGACAAAATTTAACTATTACAACCCTACTTATAGCGATTTCGCTTTACCTACAGAAAAATAAAACGTCAAATAGATTACCAATATTATTATTTACATCTTAGGAAATAGCTGCTAACACCAATGAAAGAAATATATACAAAGGGAAATATATTCGTTTTTGTCATCATAAATACCTTCATCTATTAGTTTTCATATATCCAAAAAGAGTTGCATTAAAAATAAAGTATATGGTGTTGTATTCAAAAATATTTATTAATTTAAAGGAATTTAGTAATGTCTTCCAAATATTTATAATATTTAAAACAAACAAAAAAATAATTAAATAAAAAAGCAACAACTATTTTTAAAACAAAATAACACAAAACAAGAATTTTTAACTTACTTGAGAGCTGACTAATATTGTCGGCACTTCCAAATTTATTTTTAATCAAGTGGGCAAATTCTCTTGGTTTCGACATGACTGAACCGCTAAATCCTGTAATGCCATCCCTGATATTTCCACCGACATTCCTGTAACAAAAATGTTATTTTCAGTAGGTGCTATTTTAGGTGAGTAAGGAGTAATAACTGTATTAAAAGAAACGACGCTCTAGTGCAGTGGTTTCAAACTGGAGGTCTGTGGACAGTTGGCTCATAATCATAACATTGCGACCTTTTGATTGATTTTTTTTAAATAAAATTTAGCAACAATTTAAAGTTATATTGCAAAATTCCGTCGACACCTGCTCAACAGTCCACTGCCATGAGTGAAAAATTATGTACGAATTGATATTATGTGAAAGAATGGAAAATAGGTGTTTTAATTTAATATTTTGGATGAATTCTGATAAAGGGGTTTATATGAAAGTATATATTTTATTCCAGATCGTAAATCGGTCTAATAACGGTGACAGTCCCGATATAATAGGACGGATGGCAACCTTAACTATTATAGAACTAATATTCTTGAAAAATTAATAAATGCAACAATATACAGTGTGTCTACGTAAGTTGGCGGCATATTGGAAACTTTTTTATTATTAATTTTACGAAAAAAGGTATTTTTATAAAAGTTCTGTATGGTCCAAAACCTAAAATGCAATCATCAGATATCAAAAATGTAAATTTTGCTTAAGAGTAAAGAACCTGTATTTTTGCTAATATCGCAATATTGTTATAAAAAAGATGTTTAAAATTAAAAATTACCTCCAAATATGCAAATTTGTTCATTTCCAAAAAATTTTTTGTTATATTTTTTTGCGAAAATTGAGAAAATTTAAGTTTGTACATTAGTGCATTGAACATTCTTCTTGTTTTAATAATAATTAATTTAAAAAGTTTATTTAAAACTGTCCCATGACACTTATAATCATGAAATATAGTGCACTAATGTACAAACCTAAATTTTTATTATTATTGCAGAAAAAAAATTGTTTTTTTTGGAAATGAACAAAATTGCATATTTAAAAGTAATTTTTAATTCTTAACATCTTTTTTTTATAACAATTAGCGATATTAGCAAAAATACAGGTACTTTACTTTTGAGCAAAAATTACATTTTTGGCCAAACCTCCTACATGACTGACACAATTTGATATCTGATCATCGCTTTTTAGGTTTTGGACCATGCAGAACTTTTTATAAAGAATCACTTTTTTCGTAAAATTGATAATAAAAAAGTTTCCCATATGCCGCCAACTTACGTAGACACACTGTATGTATAGGGTGTTCCACTAAAAAAATTAGAGTTGTGTATTGTTAGAATTTATCAATTCTGCAACCAGTGTGCAAGTGTCACAATATACGCAATTAAACAGAAAGCTTGACGTCTTTTGTGTTCTTTTGTAAATGATGATTTTAATTTTAATAGAATTTATGCAACACTTTGTATTAGATGGTCTTCTTGTTGAGTACACGCCTGGAAAGAATGGGACCGCTTCGGTCCTGGTCCCGGGTATACAGGCTGACCCTGTTCAGCCCTATTGACCCTATGAACTGGCAGATCGCCTGAAACAAAATAAAAGAAAAACCCCCAAAAACCCAAAAAATTCTAATTAAAAACGATGACACATATGTCAATCAAACTATTTTCAGTTTGAGATATAAAAATAATTCAAATTTTAATCATTTCTAATTTAGATATTAGTTGATATTTTATTTTTATTTTTTAACTTGACAACTGTGGCAGACTTGCCACCGAAACGTCGTTTTTAATTAGAATATTTGGGTTTTTGGGGGTTTTTCTTTATTTTGTTTCAGGCGATCTGCCAGTTCATAGGGTCAATAGGGCTGAACAGGATCAGCCCGTATACCCGGGACCAGGACCGAAGCGGTCCCATTCTTTCCAGGCGTGTACTCAACAAGAAGACCATCCAATAAATGAATCCGCCTAACCAATATAGAGCATATCTCCAATACTTTGTATTAGAGTGACATATAACTTACTTTAATCCCTGCCCCATATCCCTCAACACTTCTCTGGGAGGCCGATGACCTTGCATACCATATTTTTCCAAATCATGCACTTTTTTCTGATACGAGTCCAATTTTTTCTGAAGCAAAGCTATCACCTGAGCGCTTTTTTGATTCTTCTTCTCGAAAACCGCCTTGATTCGCTGAACTTGTTGCTTATCGGCATTCGCCGCGAGTTTTAGGTATTCATTTACATTATCTAAAAAATATAATAGGCAAAATCATACAGTGGCGGCAAACTAATTGGAAACGATACTTAAAAATAATGTAATATTTTTACAGAAATGTATACAGAAATCTCAAATTTATTTTAATGATACTTAAAAGTTAAAGTATCATTAAAATAAAATTCGAAATTCTCAGTATACATTTCTGCATTAAAAGTATAAATTCTTAAGTACTAGTTTACAATTAGTTTGCCGCTACTTATGCTGACTATATGTATAGGGAAAGAGCAGACTAGGCTCTTAAAGTGGCGTGGAAAGTAGCAAGTAGCGTGCGTCTAGCATGTTATTTCAAATAGAAGCAATGCAAAGAAATAAATCAGCACTTCTCAGTGGTGTGGCACGCTGCATGCTGCATCACTTTGGTGTGCGCTGCTTCATTTCTTTGCATTGGTCCTATTTGAAGTAACATGCTAGACGCTACTTGCTACGACACTTTGGTGTGCGCTCTGCGTTAATAGACACAATGTTGCAACAATGTAAATATGCTAATAAAAGTTGGTATCTAAATCGAAAATGGCGCAAAATATTTACCATATTTACAGAATTAATCTGTACTGGCGTTTACACTTATTTCATGTAATAATATGGTCAAAAAGGTACCAGGTGACGTCAAAAATGGCGCTCTATCAAATCGCACTTGGCATAAATTAACTCTGTGAATAGTGAATTTTTACAAAAAAAAAAAAAGTACATTTTACATAAAACAAAATATATGTATAGATGAGGCCACATTTAATTCATTCTGAAAGCAATACCGCTAAGTACACAAAAAATGATAAAGTAAACAAACCTTTTCGAAGGCACATAGCCTCTGACAGAGCCTGTTTACATATTTTTAGATAAATAAAAAAAACATTGCTTAAACACGTATCTCGTACTTAAAAAACATCCTCATATTTCGCCGCCGCCGCCGCGCCGACCTGCTACAAAACCGGGGGCACATGGCGTGGAACTAGAAACTCGTCGGGTTGAATATTTTTTGCTGCAATAAATCATTGTTCACAAAAGTGTTTAATACCTTTATCATTTTTGTGTACTTTGAGGTACTGCTTTCAGAATGAATTATATGTGGACACATTTATACGGGATTTTCATTTATATTTTGCCATCCACTTTTAACTATATCCAAGAATGATAAAAAAACATCCTGTATAAAAGTTGCATACTTTTTTTATCTATTATCTTTTGAGCATAAAAAAGAAACAAATGGACATCAAAAACTCAGGAACAATGAAAAGATAATCTTTTTTTTAATGAAACACCCTGTATATTATGTCACCATTAAGAATATCTTTTAAAAGGCTTTACCTAAATACCACTTTTAATTTATTTGTTTTGACTAGTTTTCAAAATATGACCACTTAAATTTCAAAAGAGTAGATATGATTTCCATTATACCTACCTATGACACTAAGCTGAGACTGTAGATGTAATGGAAATTATATCCAGATTTAAATGGCCATATTTCCGGAAATATTACAGATAGACATATCAAATGTGGTATTTTTGTAAATATTTTTAAAAGATCTTTTTAAAGGTGACATAATATAAAGGGTGTTTTATTTAAAAAAGATTACCTCTTAATTTTTCTTGAGTTTTTGATGTTTGTTTGTTTCTTTATGCTCAAAAGATAATGGATAAAAAGTATGAAACTTTTATACAGGACGTCTTTTTCTATCCTTCTTGGTTATAGTTAAAAGTGAGGTGGAAAAATATAAATGAAAACCCTGTACATGGTTTAGGACACGTGGTCCCCAGGGCGAGGAGAGGACACCACACAATGTGACAGAGAAATAAATTGAAGTTATCTAACTGCTTTTGAGAGCAACGGAAGTACCATTTGGGTCACTTTCTCTAAGAATAACTATAATATTTACGAAAACTATGTGTTATATGGAACCTGGACATTAAGGCTCGTCAAACATTATACTTACCATCTCTAAGTTTTTGTTCTGTCCTAATCAGATCCCTGACCCTGACAATCTTATTGCCCAAATGTTCCAGCACAGCGTTAGTCTTAGAGTCCAATATTCCGCAATCAGCCTCATCCTCTTTAGCTTCTCCCGATCCATTCGATATAAATGATGACGGATATAAATCCGAAATGTCGGGATCTTGGGTGGTGTTTTGCAGTAGCGCCACCGAATCGTCGTGTAGGCTAACGTCCTGCATGTGAATGTGATCTAGAGCGTGGCTCTTTGAGAGCTGGGTGGGGCTTTTATGTCGGGCGGGACGTATGTGGGAGGAGCTAGCATCTTGGCTCTAAAAGTAAACAAAATTATTGTGGTAAATATTTAATCGAAAAATGAACTATTAGGCACTCCGCAAATGGGTCGGTGAAAACGCGACGAGGCCGAGATTCGACAAGCTTTCAACAGTATGTACGCATATATTCGTGTTTGAAGTGGCCACAACCGTACAGAGACGAGCATACGTTTAATGGTTAATTTTTACTATATTTTCAGCAAATGAAATTATATGTTATTTGGAGAGCGCCTATATTCCCCGAAACCGACCGCGACAGGGCAAAAACTACCTCTTTGGATTATCCCACCTAATTAAAGAGTGCTATAATAAAGCCCTCTAAGACAAGTATGCAAAAGCCTAATTCCTACCGAACATTATTTTGACAGATAAAAAATAAAATATTTTCTTACCTGACAAGTTGACTTTTTTTCATTTTCATTCCTAGCTCTTTCTGTGTAATCTTTACGCAAATATTCTTTTAAAGTATAATTATAAAGTATGGAACGTTTTTTAATTTCTTCCACAAATCTACATTAAACAAATCCATCTTTGGTCGAAAAATTTCTCGACGTATGTAATAATTTTCCCGTGTAAAAACCAGTCGCAATCATATGAATCAAACACTGTAAACAAAATACAAAACGGTTCTGTAGTGCATTTGTTTATTAAAGGGCGCGGATTGCTGGAATCGGACATGCTAATATGCCTACGTACTGTCGAAGCCTGTAAAAAGCGCGTGTTTCACCGACCCATGTGCGGAGAACCTTTAGAGTTATGACTAAAGGCGTATACTTTTAAGGTTAGAACAATGAACAAATTGAAAAAAGTGAAAGTGATTAACATTATTTTGAAGCTTATGGCTAACTTCATTCTGAATTTAAGTGATGTAAGTGTTTATAAACATTTTCTGTTCAGTTTGGTAAGGGATTTTGATATTTTTTAGGACGTTTTGCTGTTTTGACAGGATCATTTTATTTTCATTTTTGTGTGTTTGCGTCTAGAACACGAAAAACAGCGAAAATTAAGTTTCGAATACGACTGATAGAAAGCTGTAAAATTTTAGAGATGAAACACTTTAAGTTTTTTAAATGTCGCATTTAAGTGATGAGGATCACTTTAAAGTGGTCTTGGTGTCAACAAGTGAAACTAATTAATAACTTTGGACTTTCGTATCAGAATACATTTGAAGGGCTTATTGTAATAACACGATAAGCCACAACGCCAAGGAAATCTATTTTATTCTCTAGTTTATTTAATTACTGATATGATAAGCGACATTAAAAATACGTTTTAAGTATTATCCTTGGAGCCTAATAATTCATACAAAGTTATTCAAGTTTATTTGTTGAATTAACACATTTTAACTTTATAATTTAATAACTCCGTATTATGTGTTGGTGGCTTATCGTGTTATTACATATTATATCACATTTATATGTTTTATTTAAAAAATAAACACGTGAACAACATGAACCACTAGAACTTTAAGGTGTTCCGTGATTTTTTTTTATCTTAAGTTGATTGATACGGATACTGGCGGTGCGTTTTTTTGTAAATATAAATGGCATTTGATTGATTGATCTCAAAGTTCCGTCTGACAATCTGTAGCGAAAATATTTTAAAACAATCTAAAATCAAATAAGGAGAGGTAAAATGAAATAATGTTTAAAAACAGGTGCAAAAATATCTTATTTCTTAGAAACTACAGGGTGTTCATTTATTAATGGTACACACAGGGCCGTATTAACTGTTTGGGGCGCCCTATCTTTATATAATTAATATCTTTAATTTATTTTTATGATTTTTATACGATTCGAATACTGTAATAAAATTTGGTATCCAGAGGCAATTCGACATAACTAATTCAAATCTTGTGTTAAGCTTTATATGGCAATTAGGCGGCGTTCCTTAGAGAACAGCCGCACTATAGAGCGTGCAAACGACGAGCGAGCGAGCGATGTTTCGCAGTGTGAAGGCTGCATCTTAATTTTCGCCCGTCTGTTTAGACAACGTTACCAACAGTAGTAGTTGCTAGTGAAAAAAATAAGTTACTAGTGAATTGTCCATGCACGATCCGCCGTTTAATTTTACAGATTTAGATACGGAGTAGGTATTCTAGTTCTTTTATGTGGGGTGTGGTTAAATCCCTATATTTTGGCATAAGTGGTTTTGATGTGTACTATTAAATAGTAGATATCCTGTATAGTTAGGTGTGTAATTTTTTTTAAAGACGTTACACATACCTTTGAACTTTCAACAGAGCCATGACTCAACGTTTTGGTATGATGCGGATGATACGTCCGCTCCCGTTCCTTTTCCTGATGAGGAGCGCCCTCCCCACTTGCGTCTTTTGCCGCGCGGGGAAGTACTTCTACTTGACGTCTTGCTGCTGGCCGACGGTTGGGTAGAAGCAACGTGGAGGCTGTCCATGGCGGCAAGCCTGAAAAATGAAGATAATTTTTAAAGAAGTTTCATACTAAAATATATATTAGGAGAAATAAACCAGTTGGAATAGGAGGCCAGCGAAATGTCCTGATTTAAACCCCACATACTTTTTTCTGTAAATAAACAAATTATCTGTTTGGTTGATTCTATAGTTTCCGAACAAATAATAAGATTTTTGTCATTACTTTAAGCATACCTGGTTCGACAACAAGTATGTAAAATAGCTGTGTATCAAAATTATGGAAATTGCTAAATGTCTCGAAAAGTAAGAACGATATAAAAGAGTTTTAGATAACAAAGTTGTATACAATTAAATGGGACACTAATCAATCGGAAAAAAGTAATTTTAAAATATTATAAAATAAAACAGAACATCTTATGGTGACTTTATTAGATGTAGATTTGACCTCTAATAGACACCCTTTTCAATTAAAATTTATTATCCCTGTTAAATGCGGAATTTTTTCGGCTTTATATATTTTTAGTTATAACTCGCCCTGTATAATACTAATGGGGTAAAATTTTGTATTTATTATTTTTGGACCATGCGACCCCTTTATCCGAAAATTTTGTTTTAACATTCAAAAGTTTTAAATCTATTTGTCCTTTTGTAACACCTATCCTGGGACACACTGTATAATGATCTTTAAATGGTCGGGATCTATTATTCATGTAGTATTTAAACGATTTATTATTTTTAAATAAATATTTGTAAGCAAATTGTAAAGTTTCATTGTTCACATGTGAATCATGGTGGTGCCTTGACCTCAAGGAACTGTTCGTATACATATATAAAACCTTCTTTTATTGTTCTTTATTAGACCTTTAATTTGTTTTCTTTCTGTAAGACTAGTAAATTCTACTGTTTTAAGTGCACTGTGCATGAAATATTAGATGAACTTAGATTTAAGCACGGTTTCAAACAATGTATCAAAAAATTTAATTTATTAATTTATTTGAATATGTGAAACCTTGTTGTAGGTCCAAAATATTCGCAATTATACAGTATGTGGCCCAATTAACTTCCTGACTTTCACCTCGGAATCTCCCAGAAAAAGCTGAATATCTGTACATACCTTTATTTTGGTACAAAAAATACTCTCCTAAAAATCCCCTATGATATCGTGTAAGGAACTCGAAATATGGCAGGCCAAATGTCAAAGAAATCAGTTTTTTGCGAATATCTCGTTTACTTTACTTTTAGTTGCATTTATATTTATTATAAAAGTTGTAGAACACAAAATTCTTTACAAATTTAATTCCAGGCTTTTTTTCTCATACCAACGGATTCGATAATAGAGGGCGCAGAGTGTAAAGCACTTTAGTGTATGAACATACCTTAGCACGCAATCAATCGTGATATTTAGCAAATACTTAAGTAAAAAGATGACATATTAGACTAAAAATCACGATTGATTGCGTGCTAAGATATGTACATACAGTAAAGTGTTTTACCCTCTGCGCTCTCTATTTTCGGATCCGTTGGTCTGACAAAAAATGCTTAGAATCAAATGTGTAAAGAACTTTAGTGTTTTACAACTTTTATAATATGTATATATAAATGCAATTAAAAGTAAATGAACTACGGTCCTGATATTCTATTATGAAAATTTTAAAGCTAATTTTAATATGTACTAATTCAATGATTATACATAGATTTTTAATCTTAATACAGCCCTGTATTTTTAGAAATTATATTAAAATCTATCTTTTAAGTTAATACCAAAAACCCCCACGCATTACTAAGTGACATTTTAAAATTCAGTCCTGGTATTTTAATACCAAAATTTTATTTTGAATTCACAGTATAGTTTAACTATAATACAGATATGTATTTCTCAGATTTTGGTAAAAATAGTACGCTTTACATTTTAAAGTAAAACATTGGTCTAGTAAAAAAATATTAAAACTAAAAATGCACAAATAATCAATGATAAAATGATTTACTTGCAAAATAACAATTTTCGTACGAAACTTGTTTTAGCTTTTTGCTAGTCAGATAAATATAACTACTAGGCAAAATGTCTTTGATTATTTTTAACTCTTGAAATGCAATTTAAATAAATAAAATTTACTTAAAAAATGATTTTTTTCTGCTATTTGAAGGAACATCTAACTTCGGTCATCCTGTAGTTTATTTTTAGCTGATAAAGTAAAAGCGAATACTTCTTACATGCAATACATATCACGTTATATTTTTAGTTTTCTTTTAAAAATCCTAAATATTTAACAGTATAAATTAGAAGGTGTGACTAACGAAAAACGTGAGTCAGTAGTGTTTTAAGAATGTTTCAAGGGCTCCTGAAAATACTTTCAAAATATTTTTATTTCCTATTTCTGTTTAAAATCGATGTTCTGGTTATAAAACAGTCAAGGGCGCAACTAGAACTTTTAATTTTTTTATCAAAAATCTGAGACGATGGGACCTACACCATATACAGGGTGTCCGGAAAGGTGGGGTCAAAAATGATAGGGGTGAAAGAGTAAGCCAAAATAATATTTGTACTTCATATATTTAAAAAAGGTATATCGCGCTTCTTTAGGGAGATATCGACTTTTAAAGTTGGTAACAAAAAAAACCTATGTTAACTATAACTTTTAAACTGTTGCCACAGTACTAATAATATTTGGGCTATGTCTATTTTTTTGCAAGAGATAGTAATAAAAATGTCTCGGGACGGTTAGAAGGCTGTAAACCATAGGCGCACCAGTCTCTGTGCAAAGAACAGGTAGAAATACACCGAATTACGTTAAATAAGGATTATAAATTTTATATATATTTTAGTATCTTTCCGTATGTGCAACTGAGTGGTTATAAATTGTTAGAGTATTGTTCAAAGTATTACAGTATTGTAAAAATGGCTTCTCCGCAGAAACGCGCATGTCTCGGCCATTTAATTGAAAAGCAGATTGTTAAAAACGTATTCGATTATACAGGGTGCCGCAGAATGGACTCCCACATTTGGGTAGCAAATAAAAAGTTTACTATAAAATATGAAGCTAAACTTTTATTATTTTCAAAAAGAGCACACTTTAAGGTTTTTTTTAACTATGTTTTCAAAATTATATCGTGTAAGTGACGGCCGTTAGCAGCGACACACATGCGAAGGCGTCCCTAGAAGTTCTGCATCACTTTTATCACCATGTCTTGAGGACAGCAGCAGTTTCATCTCGGATCGCTGTCTTGATTTAGGAAAGTCAAGAACCAGTTGCCCTTAAGTTAGCAACCCATTTAAAAATTGTTTTCCGGTCTGGAACAGAGGCATTCAGAGGCAGAAAGCGCGTACAAAATACTCTTTTCGACGCGGTGACACATTCGTCATTTTTGAATAATAGCTCAATAACAAATCCACGTTGGTCACCAGACCAAGACATAGCGCTCTAGTAACAAACATCAATCGCCCAAGCGAATGTGACCATCCCCACCAATGTCCAACTCCCATTACCGATGTTCTAGCTTGATGAAATGTGGGAGTCCATTCTGCCGCACCCTGTATTAGAAATGATCAAAACTCTAATTTAAGTGTGGACGATTGTGTTCAAAAATGTGCGTTGATGACTCAGAGGTGGAAAAAGCGACAATTTACAGAATTTTTAAACAAGAAAAAGAGGGAGGTATAATTCCACCAAAAGCGATGGGCACAAGTGAAAGGTGAAGTAGCCAGAAATAATACTACGTTTAAACTAGTAGATATAAAAACAACTATTTGAAATTGCCATATCTAATGCTTCCCCAGAAAACTGGAAAAAATGTGTCGAACATGTATTAGAAGTAGAAAATAAAATGTGGTCTTTGGATATAATAGTAGATACAACTGTTGAACCTCTAATTATACAAGTAGACTCATATGACTCAAGTAGTGATAGTATGTCAGATATGGAAGAATGTGAATAACTAGATGTAGATTATGTAGCATATTTAATTAGGTATAGATTATATTTTAAATAATTATTTTTTGACTATGCATTTTTAATGTGTATTATTTTCTTAATAAAATGGTTATTATTAACTATAATTATACCAACTGTACAATATTGATATACTATAAATTTTAAAATAAATTTTTTACACATATAAAAGAAACAAGATTTTCATTTTACCTAAACTGTTTAAAAAGGGTAAATTCCCAAAAATAAACTCAAGCGCACCGCCACTGTCAAGGTTTTTATCACATTATTCCCACGTAAATACGGGTAAACATCTGTTATTCCTTTGTATTTGACCCAAGAGGTTGACGAATATTAGAGCGGAGTCTGCCGGCCTAAAATTAGGATGCCTTATCGGTACATTACAGGTAGAATTGAAGTAAAATATTTATACTGGACTAACACAGAAAGCGAATTGCCATAAAATTAAATGATTTATTACTCTCGCTTGCAACGAAACAGGGTATAACATTATTTGGGCTCACTCTATCACCTCTAGCTTTTTTGACCTCAACTATCCGGACACCAAATATACCAAATACTTTTAGTCGTTAAAGGAATATTTTAGTGAAAAAAAATTGTTTTGGAATTTGCGAAAAAAGTTTATTTTTAGTTAGTCCTCCAAAAAAATCAAAACTTTTAAAAGCAAATTTTGATTAAATTTTATCGACAAATTTCAAATTTCGCAAAAATATCTCCCTTTTTAAATGGAGGCACCTGAAAGTCTTTCATAAAAAAATTGTGGGGTGAAAAATTTTTAACTGGCTATAGCTTTTGAAAAATATTGATAATTTTATAAAATTTGATATGTATTTGTTAAAAAAATTAATCAAACTCACGAAAAAAATACAAATGAAATGAAGGATTTGCCTTTAAGAGTTTTGATTCTTTCTGGGGAGGCTAACCAAAAAACTAACTTATTTCGCAAATTCGAAAATAAAAATTTTCTTTACCAAAGTGTTTCTTTTAGACCAATGGTATTAGGTAGGTATATGTTTAGTGTTGGTCCCGTGTTTCATTTTTTAGATAAAACAAAAATTAAAATCCTAGTTTGGCGCCTAAAAATAGGTAATTTTTTTATAGTTATTTTAAAACGATAAGCTTTCAATATTCACAAAGCGTTTAACCCTTTTTTGCAAAGATATGTCGTTTTCAAATGGAACAAGGGATGTTATTTATAATGCACAATCTTTTTTATATTAATTATTCAAAAAAAATTAATTACAAGCTGTGGTTTTTTAAAATAAACGACCATTTAAAAAGTAGAATTATTAAAATATAAATGTTAATTTTATACCCAATATTGCTTTTAGTAGTTTATTTGTCATATATATATTATGTACATCATGTGACAATATGATAATAAAACAAATTTGAATATTCGATTTAGGAATTCAGAATATTAATAATGTTTATATTAAACAAATATTAATAATTCTGTTATTGCTACATATCTTTATCTATGGTGTTTCAATGACAATTGTAATAAATAAATAGCTGAAGTAAAATCTGATTCTAATATTTTTGTTAAATTACATATTTTTAATGCCGATTCAATAACTAAAAAATATACGTTATTCCTTTTTCTTCATTAGACTAATCGAATACAATACTTTTCTTTTATGTAGCCGCCCCCTTTCATTTTTTTAAACAAATCAATTTAAAAAATTATACTGCTTGGACCAGTTAAGTAGTTCGAACTCGTGGAAAAGTGTATCGTAACCGAAAATCTTTGGAAAAAAACAAAGACAAATTTTTTCTATCACAAATTACTGTATTTTTATATTATTATTCGGCTTAAAATATAGGTAGTATGCACAGGGTGTTGCCTTTTCGTTGACCTTGTAGAGTATAGCGAAAACTAAAAGAGATAGAACAAAACTGATTGCACAATCTCGACTTGAGCCGAATTTTTTATTAGTCAACGGTTCAAAATCATTACATTTTTTCGGTAAATGATGACGTCATTAACGTCGCGTGTTCAACCGTTTTTGAATCAGGTCGGAGAACGTTGCAAAGAAGTGAGATCCCCTAAAAAGAGACAGATATTAAGTAATCTGGCGGCTGTTGAAGTTGTGGATGTTACAAATACGAAAAAGATTATTCATAAAATAAATGAAGAAAGGAAAAATAATTAATAAATAATAGTTTAAAAAACTAAAAAACACGCTTTTATATGCAACCAAACTAAAAATTAGAAAATAATTTTTCATTACAAAGAGTTTGTCACTTCAGAATAAAAAGCGTGAGGTGCTTAATATATTAAATGTTATAATTATTCTATTTGCCAATATCTATGAGGGAAAAGTTATGAAAAAATAGTAAAATGCACACCACGCTTTTTACTCTGAAGTGACAAACTCTTTGTAATGAAAAATTATTTTTAATTTTTAGTTCGGTTGCTTATAAAAGCGTGTTTTTTAGTTTTTTAAACTATTATTTATTTTTCATTTTTTAGTTCGATATATCAATTAGTTTTTTAAAAATAAATGCTCCAGTTTATTCACTAAAAATTCCTTCGCCATTTTGTCAAGAGTAGTATTAGGACACTTATTTATCCTGGCGGTCCTAATCAGGATAACGGGATACTGTTTTTAAATTATTGCATTGTCATCGGTCCTTGATACGTGTGCAAAGTTTCAAAGAAATTTAATCACTGAAAGTTGGTAAAAATTAGGCTCAAAGATTCCGTTACATAGATAGATAGTTACAACCCAAGCTAATAAAAGCGTGTTAAATGAAGTAACTCGCGAGCTGGGTCAAGCAACAGGAAAACTAAGGTTAAAAATTATCAGCTGATACATAGGTTTAAAAACATCGTTTTTTTACTACATTTTTTATTTTTAAATACGCTTTAAAACGTCTTTTGAACCGTTGATAATAAAAAATTCGCCTTTGGATTTTGAAACATATTCAGTGTTAAAAGTAAATTATTGCTTACTTCATTCGTTTTAAAGGTACATAATAGACACTTATAACTTGCATGTTGAAAGAGATAGAAAAAAATGTAAATGGAAGTGTGTTAGGGATTTTAGCCTAGTGGTGTATCTATATTTTTTACATTGCCTTTTAATTTAAAGTTATAACACAAAGTTGTTTTTTGGAACACCCTGTATATTTTCTTACCAGTAGAAAGGTCTTCTTTACAGTCGTAAAAATATTAATTGATTTATTGTTTAATTTGTCATAGTTTCGGAAATATAGCCATCGTCAGGAGTTCGATAATAAAATGACATTTTTAAGTAAAACACCATGTATATTGTAAAAGCATTACAAATACCTTTTAGAATTTACCACATTTTTACAGGTCGTTCCATCTCAAAAACTCAAGGTTGTGATAAGACTTTTAAAATAAAAATCAATGGAAAAAATATAGACACCCCTATATTCCATGGAAAAAACCCTAATACTTTTTCATTTACATTTTTCTCTATCTCTATTATCAAGCGAGTTACAAGTGCCTGGACAAATTGACAAAATTTGAAAAACACTCTATATTTCAAAATGAATCAAGTTTGCCATGATTTACTTTCACTACTGAAATTGTTTCAATGATCGAAATCGATATTGTGCAATCAGATTCGTTCTATCTCTTTTAGTTTTCGTTATACCCGGCAAGGTCAACGAATAGGCAACACCCTGTGCATACTACCTATATTTAAAGACAAACAGCGACACCCTGTACTGTACTTTTGTATTTCTATTTATATTGCTTTCTTTATTTTCGGAAGTTATTTTGGTAATAGTTCGATATAGCGGTTTTCGCTATTATTAGAGATTTATGAAAAAAAATTTCAGGGCGTTTCTATAGGTCGATTATGACACAAATCTGTGTACGCGTTTTCCAAAATCCATTTCTATAATTTATTATTAATACAAACATATTACGGGACGGTGGAGTGAACAGGGGTGCTGGGTGGGGACGAAACAGTAGAAATCCTACATTAAACGCCCAAAAACAGTATTTCACAGTACACACCGCACTTTCTGTTTTCAAAAATGTCCAAAAATTGTTTAAAAAATTAAAAATAAATAATAGTACAACAATCCCGCCATGGCTGTCACTGCATAAAAGAAGAGTTTGCAATAGAACTGTAAATGTCTTGCGATGTTGCCAAATAAAGTGAGAAAGTGTCAATAGCTTAAAAAGAGGAAGATACAGGACAAAATTCATATGAAAAATTAAGTTATTCCTTCTTCCTATTATAATTTGTAGAGAAAAGAGGAAAATACCTAAACATAAAGAAGGAGGCATTTCTACAAAAATTACCATTGTTTCTCATGCAAAACGACGAACTTCATGTTATCAGCTGACCAAAATGAATTTTTCTTCTTTAATTAATGGCGGACGGGATATCTCATATGTGTGGGATAGTTTTTCGAAAAATTTAATACTTTTCAAAATTAATTTACATTTTTCATGTGCCCCGAGTGCAGTGTATTAAGGGGATGCCGTAGCACGTTAAATGAGCTAAAACGCGATTCCCTGTCGTTTTTTAAATATTTGTTTGAGAAAAAAGTTGTATATTGAAAAGTTTCTTAAAATGATTCAAAGATTATCGGAAAGTTGCTTATTTTTACGGTTTTGTAATTTTGGGAAATTTAATGTGTTAATTATTACCATTACCAAAAATCAATTAACTTTCCGATAATCTTTGGATCAATTTAAAAACTTTTCTACATGTACACCTTTTTCTCAAAACAAATATTAAAAAACGGCAGCGAATCGCGTTTTAGCTAATTTAACGTGCTACGGCATCCTCTTAATGTTTTCTTGTGTTTGACGTTGGATTTATACTGTTTTGTACCCACCCAGCATCCCTGTTCACTCCACCGTTCCGTAAATATGTTTTTATTAATAATAAATTATAGAAATGGATTTTGGAAAACGCGCACACAGATTTGTGTCATAATCGACCTATAGAAACGCCCTGAAAAAGAATTTTTCGAAAATCTCTTATAATAGCGAAAACCGCTATATCGAACTATTACCGTTATTTTAAGTAGGTAAACAAACTAAAAAAAAGCGCGCTCTATAATTTCCAAAGCTTCGTAACATAACATACCTCCACAAATCCATAATTGTTAACTGCATTCTCAGACCACAATATCAACTTTTTAAATGTACATCTACGAAATCACGATCACTTTTAAAATCCCGGAAATAACACTTATTAGTTTTTAACTACAGGTCGACACATATTTTTGAAAACAATGAATAAAACAGATGACTAACTGTACTACAATGACAGCAAAATACCATTACTAATACAATATCACGTTTTTCAAGATAGTCTTTAAATAAGTTACGCCTACAGGAAAGAAATCACGAATCAAGTCAATTTAAAACAGTAGTGACCAATGTTTCTAGCTAAAACTTCCAATCTAAAAAGACAAAACTAGAAAGTAATGTTTACCAGATAAGAAAGGGTTATGTATACTATTTGTGATAAGAAAATGCGGACAAGTATTACTAGAATCTGTTGATAACTATTTGTAAAACACTGCTTAACACCACAACGGAATTCTTAACCAAGTCCGTTTTCTAATACCTGATAAGAGGCTCAATGCCCTATCATAAATGCTAAAAAAAGGTTTTAATACAGGACGAGTATCTTTATTTCTTTTCAATGTAAACCAAGTCATAATCGGGTGGTTTCGGTTTTATTTAGTTTGCCCAGTTTATTCGTTTCGGTCAAATTTAGTAATTGGAATTTTACCTTGCGGACGACAGATCAATATTTGGTATATACACTTTTAATCTTAAATAAATATACAGTGTGTTCCAGGATAGGTGTTACAAGAGGACAAATGGACCAAAAATTTTGGAATTTTTATACGTCCTTTTGGGAAAACTGGTCTCATGGTCCAAAACGGATAAATACAAAATTTTACTCCGATTAGTAATATCCAGGTCGAGTTAAAACTAAAAATATGAGAAACGACCAAGAGTAAAGTACCTTTATTTCTAAAATGGGATAAGTAAAAAAATATTTTTATCAATTTTTTAGATTATGCATTACCAGTTATTAAAATACTTAGCTTAAGGCATTGAATTTTTAGAACAACATTTAAAATTAATAAAAAATAATAATTTTGCTTCTTTTTGCTTATTATTTAAGTTGTAATGCGTAATGTAACAAATTAGCAATTAATTATTTTTATTCGCACGTTTAACACCAATTCTATACAACATTTACTTATACAATTAGGTTTTAATTTAAACAATAAAAGTAGTTAGTTTCTGAGCATTTTTCAAATTTTCAGTTATATCTCGCCCTGTATAATACCAATTGAAGTAAAATGATGTATTTATTAGTTTTAAACCATGCGACCAGTTATTCCAATTTTTTTTTAAATTCAAACATTTTTGGTCCATTTGTCTTCTTGTAGCACATATCCTGGGACACATTGTATACATGGAAGAAGTAATACATTCTTTATGATAGTAAATGCAAGATGACCATGGATACTAAATGGCAGATTACGTAGTACTTCAGAACAACACTATGAGTATCCAAAGGTGCTTGATTAGTAGAATTGAGCTCAATATGAAAAAATTAAAAATCTAAGATGACCGCCGCCACAAAATGGCGGATTACACATTTTCCACAACTACCTCGATATGGGTATCTAATGAACTCTGAACTCATAGAATGAGAAGTATCACCTAACAACAAAACTATACAGGGTGCGTTTTTAAAACTTACGATGGCTATATTTTCTAAACTAAGGCAAATATCAAGAAATAAAAAATACAATTTCTATAAAAGCTAGGAGGAATATAAATGACGTATTTTTCAAAACACCTCTATGAACCCCTTAAGCTGCACCACCAGTCACTTAAAAATCTTAAATGGCCACACGCCTTTTTTGACACCTCTCTGGAAAGCTTATGAAAAATACTTTTCGTTGGTCATAAAAAGGTGAGGTAAAATCAAATACAACCCTTAAATTAAAAAAATTAATACGTTATTATTTATAAATAAAACCAGAAAATATCCAATTAAATTAGAATAAAATTAATAAAAGATTAATAATAAATTAAAATATTACTTCCCGTAGAGCTAACCCGCCCCCATACAAAACATCTGGTTAGTTTTAGTTAGTTCTCTTCTGGTGGCTTAACTTTTAAGATACAGAGTGGTAAAAAGCTTATTTTTTAAAACTTTACCACCCTGTATCTTAAAAAGTTAAGCCATTTAGGGTATACATACGTTTATTTGACTTTTCTTTTAAATCAGGATTTACACTCCTCTTAAAATTAGCATCTTATTCTAAAACACCCTGTATAGCTTAGACCAGGCGATTAAACAAGATTTTTTTAAATCCAGATATCTTAAAATCGGCTGCCTATATTAACTTTTACCAAGTAGGTATACCACTTTTATGTAAAATATGTTACAGAAAAAAAATTGTTATTTAAAAGTTAAATACAAGTTATTTCGTTTATAACTTGTACAAGATACCGCAGGTGGCGTCCTCTGCAGTTTACAATAACATGGTAGATTCTAATTTCTTACCTTAAAAAACACCCCTAGCCGAATATTGTGACAATACACCTATTACTATCAAAACTATTTATCAAAAACTAAAACCAGAATGAATTTTTGACACCCTGTATCTACAAAAACTATCCACTTTTGGACTAAGGTAAGTTATGTTACATGGTCATATTTTTTCCGCACCTTTTAGAGAAACCCTGCATATTATAATTATTTTATTGTTTCCTTTAATTTCTCATCTAAATGAGGTTCTTTATTGTTTAAAAAATTAATATTAATTAAATGTCATTATATTTTTGTTGTTCAGAAATGTATCGTCGATTGAACGTTCTCTTTTTACTATCACAAAAAACCACTATAGATAAGATGTACTAATAAAATAATGACTAAAATATTATATTCGTTAAAAAAACAGATGATTTTTTCCGTAATTTGTTTATTTTTCAATTCACTTTATGTCGATTTCCTAATAAGACTGAAAGGTGATAAGATAAATGAAATTAATATGACATCAAATAAAATCAATGTTTTCGATGACTCGTTAAAACGCTTTGTCTAAGATATTTAGTAACTAAAACAATTTGAAATTACAATAATTAAAAGTATAAAAATACATCGCCCTAACTAAAGTCTAACTTAAGGGGTAAATTACATATTATGGTTAAAGTCGTAACTAAAACACATTTCTTGATTTAAAGCAAGCATTTTCTTAAATCTTTTTCAACATCTTTTTAATGGTGATATAATATACAGGTTGCTTAAAAAAATAGACTTTTTGTCCTACCCTGTATATTACCAGTATGACCGTTAAAAAGAACGTTAAAAGAGCTTTAAAAAATACCACGTTACGTACATATAACTTTATCAGTTTCGAAATATGACCAGGAATTCAGGTAATTTTTAAAGTACCGCCATTTTGTAGCAAGTAAAGATGACTTCATATCTTAGAGTAATAAGGTACTCGTCAGGAGCTTTAAAATGATGTGCTACAAGACCCCCTTTCCATTTAATTTTTTTCCCAAGATTCATCTGCCAATTACACTTTGAAGTATAGTATTTATGCATCAATTTTATAATCCAAATTTTTATTTTCTAAATTAATCCGTTCAAAATATTAAAGAGGGTGTGCATTAAAGAAATAAACTGTATATGGTCTGGGTCTTACGTCCCACTTTTTAGATTTAAAAAATCTTGGTATGGTCTAGCAATTAGTGTACGAGAGGTTGTACAACTCAAGTAGATTTGACCGGCCAAAAATGTATTATACGACCAGTGCACTATGGTTTCTGCGACCCAATTTTGTGGCCAAAATCCATTTTTTCAAATTGATAAAAAAATAATTTTGGTTGTTTACGTGGAAAGCAGCTATATTATTGTTTAGATAAATAGTGTGTTTATTCTTGATTTGTTTTCTTGCGATACAGGAAGCTGAATTTAGTACTTCTCACATATTAATCAGTAGCCGTAAATAAATCGTTAAGTGACGCCAAAATTGTTAGTGTGGTGCTAATCATATTTTTAAAGAAAATATATTTTTCCTACGACCACTTGTGAAAATAGCAAATAGCACACTAGTTTCATGCATAGAAAATGCGTTATATCACACTAGTGTTGCAAAGTATTTTACAGCACTAGTGTTGTAAAGTACTTTACAACACCTCGTGTGATATATATTATGATGTCATTCTAAAAACTGCTATTGGTTTTGCAAGTGACATATTTATTGTACTGACCTGAGGCTAATACACACCTTATAAATCCAAAGAGTGTCTAAAATATGTATGTAAGTATCAATAATTTTTAAAAAATCCTTAAAATAGCAGAAAACCGTATTAAACCATTACCATTATTACCTAACCAAACCATACAATATGGCCTTTTTAAATTCCAAAATGATAAAAGTTATAAAATGCTTCTAGGTAGGTGATTTTCGATGTAAAAATATTATCAAAACAGTATAATATAGCAATTAGGAAAAGTAACATACATATCACACTAGTGTTACAAAGTAAAAATCACCCTAGTGTTGCAAAGTTCTCAAATGTTTTTTATTTTTTCTGTAAAGACAAACTTTAATTTTTTTTTGGAATATAATTTGTGATCGTAGGAAAAATAATGTACAGTACTCGTGTGAAAATGAAAGTAAAAATCACCCTAGTGTTGCAAAGTTCTCAAATGTTTTTTATTTTTTCAGTAAAGACAAACTTTAATTTTTTTGGAATATAATTTGTGATCGTAGGAAAAATAATGTACAGTACTCGTGTGAAAATGACTTTCTTACACTCGTGGGTTTGTCGCACTCGGCTAACACCTCGTGCTACAATATTCCCACTAGTGTGAAATTAATCATTTTCCACACTTGTAATATACTATTTTTATTCACTACTAAGTATGTTTTTTTTTTAATATGTATTTGATAGAATTACCTAATTCTGTCCGTTTTAAATAAAATTAGTTACCTTATTGGATCATTAACTAATAATTTTTAAAAATATTTAATTTCTGGAGGTTGAGAAAAGATGGCTGCATTTGGCGGCAATATATTTCACATTATTTTGTTAAGTCTTTATTTGTGATTATTATTTTACATTCTTTACTTGCGATTATTTGCTACCCTGGAAAAATATATACTTTTTACAGATATGCACTATTTTAATAAAAAACACCTTTTAGAATTGTGGTTGTAGGAAGGCGATAAAAACGAAAATTTTTTAAAAATATTTAATTACCTAAATCAAAAGATCGAAATAAACATTAACTCATCTAATGAACCAGATATCTGACAACAATTTTTCGCTTCTGCCCCAATTTTGTAGAAAGATGGTACCAAGCAGCACAAAACAAGGGGTGTTCAAAATAAAAATTCTGCTTGGTTGGAAAAACAGATTGTTATTGTATTTGATTTATCTACACCGTCAACATCTCCTTCTGGACCCAGGTTTTCATTTCAGGAAAAATCGGAAAGAACTAAGAAAAGCAACACATTTGTCTAATAAGACACATTATTGATAATAAAAGCTACGGCTATAGCGGCCTGCCGACATGGGCCACACGATTTAGCATCACTTGTAAAAGAAGTGGATGAAAGTCTTTGCCAGCTAGCAAAAAATAATAAAAATGCTAAGCTTCCTAGAAAAAGACACGTTTTTGGTTGCGCGCCATCTGTTGCCTCCGAGTCAAGTCGCTCAGTAAAGCAGTGCTTTTTGATCACCGTGAAATTAATATTAGTCAGTTCAAATTGCTTTACCGTCTTTGCTTACACGGAGTACATCGGTATAGGCAAAGAATACATATACCATAGAAGCTCACAAGTGAGATTTTAGCGTACCCTGAAATTTTAGTACCTACCCTTTGTCTCCCCGTGGCCTAGCGGACAGAACTTTGAACTTCGAAGCCAGAGGTCGGCGGTTCGATTCCCAGCGGGGAGACATATTTAGGTAGTAGTTATTTAAAAAATAACGACCGTGGTGGCACTACCGCGTTGTCTAAAGGTGCTGTGAAATGCAACTGCATGTTTCAGTGCTTGGACAACGTTGACGGAACAGGGGAACGATGGGTTAAACATCTAATAACCCGACACCCACAGTACTCTGGTATTTAGGCAAAGACCTTCGTGGGATGTCAAAAAGATAAAAAACCCGGACCACCAGATAGCGGAAGTATTCCAATCGACCAATATTCTGATTGGTTCGGTGCCGGCTTTCGCTATCTGGTGGTCAGGGTAGGTGCTAAAATTTCAGGGTACGCTTGTGACCTTCTAATAGGGAAACTTGAATAGGATAACATTTTATAGCCGCGAATGATTCTGTCTACTAGCGTATAGTTTTATTATTAATATTGTGTTATAAGATGACTTAGGCAGTACTGTAAATTTTTAGATGATTTTAAAAGTAGATTTATTAGTATTTTTCTGGGGTGGGCAATGCTTTTATGCTTTTATTGTGTTCACGTCGCTGGTCAGGGCCGTATTATCCATTAGGCTGACTAGGCTACAGCCTAGGGCGCCATGAAAAAAGTAGGCGCTCGCCAGAGAAGGTTTTAAAAAATTAGGTTGAGTGGGGATTTTGGTGAGTAATTCCTCGTGAATAAAGTGCTTTGGAATGAAATAGGCAAATAGACGTAAAAAGGAGAAAAGGACTGTTTCTTTGCTCTTCAAACATTTTTGATGGAAAATAGGCGCTCCGAGAATTTTAGCCTAGGGCGCCTCAAACAGTTAACACGGCCCTGTCGCTGGTACGACATCATTTAATGTGCAACTATAAAATTGTACTGCAAATCTTTACTAATTGATAATCAGATTTTATGTCTGTGCGCAAAAGTCCATGCCCCGTATGACTTAGCTACTGTCTATACAACCTGTCGTTAAAGAAGTTTTACCGTCTGTAGATTCTTTTAGTACTACAAACCACCTTTAATAGCACAAAAATACAAGTTTTCAAAAACTATTTTTATATAAAAGTAAAATATAAATTTTCTGAGTTCATAATACATTTATTGTTATGTTGGGCAGTGTATACTATTTAAATGCAACACTAAACAATTTTACTACAAATTGACCACGAGTTCTCTTATCAAGTGGAGTTATCAATTTAGAATTAAAAATTAATATAAATATTCTTAATTGGGCACCATTCAATGCCGCTGATTATTGATAAAAACAAAAGACGAAACACTATCTAATATAAGTCGTAGAATCAGTGATCTTTTAAAATTAAATAATTTGGGGCAAAAACCGGAGAAGTCCATTATTGGGCAAAAATGACATTTTCACGTAGTCGTATCTACTAAGGAAGGCCCATATATTGGTTAAGCGGTGAAAAAATCGTACAAGTCCAAAGCATATTAACATCGCTATCAGAATTTTAAACATTGCTGACGACATATTTTGGAGCAAAACCAGACAAGTCCAAAACATATTTACATCGCTATAAGAATTTTGGACATAGTCGACGACATAGTTTGGAGCAAACAGCGGACGGTGATTTTTGCACTAAATCTTTAAATATCTATGGCGTGGATAGGGAATTCAAATTAAGGAGCAGCAGTGTTGCAATTCGGCCAACAGCTGATAAAAATGGGTATCTAGATCACAAGTGTCGAAAATTTTTACCATATTTGCAAAAATATACGATTTAGGGTTTGTGTCTCGGCTAGAAGCAAAAGCACTTTTGAAAACAAGGCAATAAATTTCATACAAAATATTAGGCATCATAGTCTAAAAAGCTGAATAATACAAAGCGTAGTTACCAGCTAACGTCCGCGTAGTTTTATATAAATTGACAAAACGTAAATTCTCAAATATTTACACCTAAACTGCAGGCATTACAAATCCGACTTTTCACTTTTTACTTCACGGCAGAATTGTTTACGGAATCTAGGATGACATCCACCAAAACGCTTAGCAAATTGTGGACCAATTTCTTCTTGTATTTTTTATTGCAATTATCCAATAAATTATAAAAATTATCTATATACCACGCGAGAAACATCTATTGCAAACTAACAGTTTAGTGTGTAGTTTAATAAATTTATTTTTACCGAACTTCCGGTTAAATCGGAAGTGAAAAAGAGATGATATTATACCCAAATCGGCAATATCAATTTATTGATCATTGCATAAAACCGTTTACTAACAATAAAATTTGTTTTTATTTATGTAACCACAGGAACCCAAACATATTTTTGTAAAACGCCAAAGTTTTATGTGTTTGTTTTTTGTAAAAGTAGCACACCAAAATATTTATTTTACTTAATAATTTCCCAAACATAGGAAAATTGCTTCCATTTATACAATGTTTACCTAAACCTTTAAAATAAACTTCACATCCTGTTGCATAAAACATTAAGGCAACAAATATGTTAAAAAGATAATTACAAACATTAAAACCAAACAAATAATAATAATAAATAGTAATTTAACTTAACAATAATAATTTCCTAATTCCGTTTCAAGTATTCATATTAAGGTAAAAATTAAGGCTGGCAAAAACAGAAAAATGCAAAACCGCTTAACCGAATATTCGAAAAACGGTTTTTAAAACCGAATATTCAAAAACCGGTTTTCAAAACCGAAAAAGGTTTACCTGAACCACGGTTAACGGTTAAAGAAAGTAATTACTCAGTTAAATTGTTGTTGATACTGGATGAAGAGGAAGAGCGACAACAAAAAAGTGAAAGCAAAGAAGTTGAAGTAGAAAAATAGAGAAACCAAAAGCAAAGTCAGAAAATACAGAGAATTAGTCCGTGTCCAATCCGTGCCTTGTCAGTGCCGAAACCAAAAACATCGTTTGGTAATAATTCCTGCCCGGGCACCGACAGGTCCCGTCCGGGACACGTCTCTGTATAAGTATGTTTATATAAGATATACATATTTTTTCTGTCCAGCACTGACATAACACGGAACGGACACGACACGGATATGTATAAATAGACCTTTAATCGTTTTGGGTTGACAACGGATTTTCCCATGAGCTGTGATAATAGTTATTTTATAAGATTCTTTAAAATAAATTGACAAAATTGTATAAATAAGAACAATATACAGAGGGTCTCTGAAAGGTGAGGAAAAAACTACCACAGTTTCCTGAGGCTAAAATATGACGATCTAACTCAAATTACCTAGGTGAAAGAGTGGATGGTTTCGGAGATACAGGGTGTCAAAAGTTTATTCTGGTTTTAGTTTATTATAAACTATTTGGCTAATAATAGGTCTATTTTCACAATAATCGGCTAAAAGGGGTTTTAAAACGTGAGAAATAAAATTTTGCTATCAATTTTACTGTTAACTTTACAGGGCCCCACTTACGTACTGTAATTGGTAAATGTTGATTTTGGCAGCCGTTTCTGTGATATTTGGATTCTAAAAATCACTTTCTGTATGGCGAGGTCTAAGCTATACAAGGTGTTTCAGAATTAGATGCTAATCTTTTAAAGTATGCATTTTTAGGTGATTTTAAGAAAAAAGTTCAAATAAACCTATGTCATAAATGGCTTAACTTTTGAGATACAGAGTGGTAACAAAACTTATTTTTTAAAACTTTAGCACCCTGTATCTCAAAAAATGTGTCTTTTACGACATAGATTTATTTGAACTTTTTCTGAAAATCACCTAAGGATTCACACTGTAAAAAATTAGCATCTAATATAAAACACTCTGTATAGCTTAGACCTGGCCGTACAGAAAGCTTAAACCAGATATCTCAAAAACGGTTGCCTAAATTAACGGTAAATCAAGTATACTTTTATTATGTAAATTATTTTGAAGAATAATAATGTTTCTTTAAAAGTTCACAAAATGGTTCAAAAGGGTTATTTCGTTTTTAATTTGTTCAAGGTTAGTTCAGGTTGTCAGTACTAGTAAAAATACTATTTAGGCAGAAAAAGGAAATGCCGTCTTGATAACCTGATTTAAACCCCACTGAAAATTCGTTCAGTAGGTATAAAATAGAAAATTAAATTACGTAATATTATGAAAGATAATATTATATAAGTAAATAATTTATAGGTATTTAAATATTTCTTACAGGTATGCCTTTCCAATAGCCAGACAAAACAAAAATAAATTTTGGACGCTATTTTTAGGCACCCATCCAAAAATATAAGCAGCCTGTTTTTAAGTACCTGTAAACTAAAAAACTTTATATTTGAATATAATTTTATTACGGATTTTAAATATACAGCGTGTTTGAATAACAGTTAAAGTGGACTTAAAAATTTCTAGTAGGACATTAGGAGCAAAAATTCAAAAGGAATATTATCACAAACTTTCAATTTTAAGTTCGAGATGGTTATACATAGTCATAATATCTATCCCTCGATCTATCCGTATAATCCGTTATTAAAATAAAGTTTAATCGATTTTTTATCTTCAAAAAAGCAATTAAAATTTAGTTATTAACGCAAAAAGGTAAGTATTTTAAATTTTAAATACACTAGCAGAAAAATTAAAGGATTTAAAAAACCTTCAAATTTTTTGACGTTTTTCAAGTAGCTATATTTCGCTTAAAAATAATCGTACTGAATTAAAAAAAGCGTTTTAAAGCTCAAAGTTTCTAGTTTTAAGATCCTACAGTGAAAAAAACTACTGCGCAATGCTAATGAATACCGAAAAGATTTTTTTCGAAATTTTTTCTTTATGGTCTGAAAACTTGGATTTTTTTAACTTAACCACTTTATGCATCGAATAACTTTTTTTTTGGCCTTGGCTGGTTAGCCATTTAGCCAGTCACAAACATCGGATAGCTTGTTTATTTAGCTTTAATTTTCTTTTTTCAAAAGTTCGATACGACCACTTCTCGCTTTTTGCCTTTAACCATCAATATCTCAGCAACCGCTGATGGCATAATTAGAATCTTAAATAAATACTTTACAATAATCGGCTGTGGTTTAAAAAAAGTGTTTTCATATTTTTACGTTATTTTGAAAAATCAATAAAAAAATGGGCTTTTTTTGGATTTTGGTATAATTAGGCGCTAGATTAAAAAAATCGAGAAAACCAGTAATGCTAATTGTGCGTTTTACAATTTAATATGCCTAAAAAACTCCACAAAGTTTCGATTCAATCCATCAACCCTGTTTTTTTGTTTCGTTCTATCGAATTTCTAAGAAAGAGTTAAAGGATCTCGATTTTGATTTTAAATTATCATAATGTTTGCAATGCAACAAAAAGTTTTAAAGTTTTTTATTGATAAAAGTGTTGAAACTTAAGTGGGAAAAAAAAGAAAAATAAAAAAGTTTTTTGAAATATTTCGGATTAAAAAAATATTAATGGCTCCAAATTTTTTTCCCCATAAAATTTAAGACTTTTATCAATAAAAATGCATAATAGGTATTTTTGTACCAAGGGCGTAAAATAGCACTTTAACGCCCGCGGCTAAAAGTTCAGCTGTGGTTTAGTGTTATTTTTGTACGACTGAAATTAATATACTTGCATTCTTTAGAGTAAGGAGAAAATTTGCCAGCTTTTAATGTTTCAAATTGTAATCAGTATACTTTTAACATATGTTTAATTAAATAAATTGTTGGTTTTAGCAACAAAAAATGGCATTATTTAATTTTATTATTGTTTTATAAATTTATAAATGAGAACATTTTTGATACTATTTTGCTCTGTTGCGTAAAGAGCTATTTTACGCCCTTATTTATAATTGCGGGCGTTTTTGAAACTTGTTTGCCCTTGGGCGTAAAAGTGCAATTTTAAGCCCTCAAATGGGGGAGTAAAATTGTATTTTACGCCCGGTCGTACAAAAAAACTTTAAAACTTTTTGTTGCATTGGGTTAAACATATGATTATTTAAAATCCAAATCGTGATTTTTTAATTCTTTCTCAAAAATTCGTTCGAATGATTAAATCGAAACTGTGGAGTTTTTTTAGACATATTGAACTGTAAAACTCATACTTAACATTACTGGATTTCTCGATATTTTTAATTTAGCTACTGATATGCCACAAAAAGTCAATTTTTTATTGATTTTTGAAATTAACGTAAAAAATATAAAAACATATTTTCTTAAAAAATCATAGCCGATTATTGTAGTAGGGAAGCCCACGAAGCTAAATGGGGATTTACCCGAGCGTCATAGAGACCTATTGGGTTGAAAAGCTTAGACGATAAGAAGAAAAAATGTTATATAATATATACCGATTTTTAAATATTAAAAAAAAAACATTATTATTTCGGCTTGTGGAAATCGTTTGGGTCGTATCGCATTATATATTTTATGTTATCCCTGAATTATTTTTTCAAAATTAAAAGAAAGCTACGCTTAAAATAGTTAAACTGACGTATTTTTTGTAGCTCTCTGTTTCCTTTACGGCACCCTAAAATTGTCAGATTAGTGGAATATACACTGTTAAGCATGTAATTAACTCACCCTATCTTAATCTGACGCGCTTGACTATTTCTGATTGAAATATTTTTTGTTTTTTATGATCGGCCCTGTATACAAAGGTCATATTTGGTGGAGGTACTTACCCGGGTACAAGCTATCCTACGGTATATTAATCTGCCGCGCTGTAGTAAATCCCGAAATCTCCTCTTGGGCTTCCCTACCATTGTAGAGAATTTATTTAAGATTTTAAAGCCCTCCTTAAGTGTTTTGTGCCATCAGGGGTTGCTGAGATATTCATGGTTAAAGACAAAAAGGTCCTTTCAATATCTCAGCGAAAAGTGGTCGTATCAAACTTTTGAAAAAAGAAAATCAAAGCTGAATAAACAAGTTATCCGATCCATATAGTGGTTAAGTTAAAAAAATCCAAGTTTTTTAACGAAATTCTTTTCGGTATTCATTGGAATTGCGCGGTAGACGTTGCCTGATTTTTTTTTCTTTTAAAAAGTCACTGGAGCAATTTACCCCAGCCATCACCAATCTTCACTTTATTGCAGAAAACCCTTGAATTTTTTTTTTCAGTTTTTTGAAATTGTTAAAAAATGGTGATTTCTGGCCAAATTAAATATAAACATATCTCTGGGTCGGTTTTGTAAATTACCCCACAATAAAAATTGCATTTTATTGGTTCACCAAGTCAGGAACAATAGTTACTTCTTGGGGATTTTTCTCAATATAAGATGCCCAAAGTATCCAGACTGTCCACGGATGACGTATACAAAAGACAAAGTCATTTTTCATAAACATTTTTGCTTGTAAAAAATATGATTCAGGAAGAGAAAATGTTGATTTTGTATACAGGGTACGCAAAAACTTAAAAAACCTGATTTTTCTACAAGAGTAAACTTTTATTTTTCAATTTAAAGCAAAATATCATTTAGAAAATATATTTAAAATAGAATTTTCAATCACTTTATTAATATTGCACGAGTATCAAAAATTTTTATAAAATTGAATTTGAAGTCATTAAAAATTTAATATTTAATTTTTTACGATAAAATGACATAAAAACTATCATAGTTTGCTTTTCAAACACCTGCTTCCTCCAAATTCCTATAAACACCATATTTCAGCTGTTAACAAATGTAATCAAGTTGTTTTCGCCAACTTAGGGAGTTCAATAAAATGTTGTTTTATTTTTATTGATTACAAACATTATTCTGAATAAATTTTCCTAATGAGATTTTGCTAAAAAATAAAAAATAAAGGAAACTTACTTCTGGAGAAAAATCATGTTTTTTTGTGATTAATATTTTTTTTACAAGCAAACATTTTTATAAACACTTTTTTTTGAAAAATTAAAATTTTGGTCCATTTGTCCTCTTGTAATCCACATCCGTGGACAATCCGTAGAATCGTGAAATCTACTACCTAACTGCCTTTTCACATCAGCGGAAGACGGAAAGTCGGGCGACGAACCGACGCTATCGAAATGTATGGAGTCTATGAGACCTTTCACACGCACAGCTGACTTTCCGCGTTCTCAACGTTTGAAAGGTCTCATAAGACTCCATTCACTTCGATAGCGTCGGTCCTTCGCCGCCCGATTTTCTGTCTTCCGCTAATGAGAAATGGCAGTAATAGTAAAATATTTATGCGTTGGTACGCACAGAACTTATATCCCGAAACCAGGAACGTTTTCTTTAGATCTTGGTCAAATACTCACCAAATATTTTTTAGTTAAAATATATTCCATTGTTGTGTTACAACCATTTTAAGCATATAAAATAAAAGCGTAGTTTCGTGAAACAAACGCCGAAATAAAAGATTCAAAATATCTAGAATAATTCATAAACCTTCCTCGTACCTCCCATTCAACCCAGCACGTAATCAATTACCTATAAAAACCTGCATACATAAATAATTCAAAGCAAAGTACAAATTGCACTAAAAAAATAAATACGGTGCTATCGCTACCAACAAATTAAAAATAATAAACAATAGGTAGGACGTCCATGTAATTAATCTAAAAATCAAGTACTCTACCGTATAATTTTGCATAATTACAGTGATACACGGTGTGCAATGTGCATTTAGAACTATCTTTAATGATATGACGACCATGATCAGAAAGCACTTGCGTTTTGTAGTTTTAATTTGTTACATTGAATTTTAAATATGGAAATTACAATTATTATAAATACATACAGGATGTCCGAAAAGGTGATGTCAAAAATCATAGGGGTAATTGAGTGAGAAAATAATGTTAGTAGTAAAAGTTCTATTGCGCTTTGTTAGGAAGATATTAAACCTTCAAAGTTTGTATAAAAACATTATTTTAATTATAACTTTTGAACTGTTGCCACAGTAGTGTGCCCGTTATTTCTCAAAAAATTTTTTTAAAGCGATTGCCCCATAAGCTTTTAGTTTATAGCCTAAAAATATATATCCAATGTAAAAATGCTCTTAATTCCTAATTTAAACCTTGTCGAAATCATGTTGCTTTTCCCATTTAAATCTCATGGGACTTTTTTCTTTAATTTTTTTCTCAGGCACAAATAGATGGAAAAATCTACTTATCGTATATTCTCATAGGAAATTTAACGTTCTACAAGAAAGTTCTCTTACGAATTTTCGATTAAGTCATTTCTTTAAAAGTTATTTACCGTCAAACGTTGAGTTAAGATTGAGTTGTGGCCATTCTCGGGAATTTAATAGTAAACCGACATTTCTTAAATAAAACACTATGTATATTACATCACCAATAAATAGATATTTTAAAGACTTTTAAGAAAATACCACATTTGATATGCCTCTCTCTTATAGTTTCTCAAATCTGAAAATTATGTTAAATTTCCAATAATCTTCAGCACTAAGTTTAATTATTAATACTAAATAGGAAAATTGCTTTTTAATGTTTCAAAAATTATTAGAGCATTACTCTACAATTGTTTCGCCTTTCTAGGGCTTCATCAAGAGTACTTCGTATACTAAATTTAGAAAGAGAAATATTCACAAACAGAACCATTAAACACGTTTTCCCAAAGGTCTATAAAATATTATTAGGGGTTTTTATTATGCGGCCCAGATGTGGTAATAAATTTATTTATAATTGGCATATCTGCAGAAATTTATTTGATCATTAGTAGAAAGAGTAGAGAGAGAACAACTCTTTCTACTAATGATCAAATAAATTTCGCAGATATGCCAATTATAAATAAATTTATTACCACATCTGGGCCGCATAATAAAAACCCCTAATAATATTTTATAGACCTTTGAGGAAAACGTGTTTGATGGTTCTGTTTGTGAATATTTCTTTCTCTAAATTTAGTATACGAAGTACTCTTGATGAAGCCCTAGAAAGGCGAAACAATTGTAGAGTAATGCTCTAATAATTTTTGAAACATTAAAAAGCAATTTTCCTATTTAGTATTAATATTTAAAAAATGTTTCACAAGAAACCAACTGCGGATACAATTCAGTGTACTAAGTTTAATGTCAAAGATAAAATGGACACTAAATCTACTATGTTTTAGATTTGAATGGCCATATTTCCAAAACTATAAGAGATAGACGTATCAAATGTAGTATTTTCTAAAGCTCTTAAAAATATCTTTTATTTGGTGATGTAATATACAGAGTGTTTTATTTAAAAATGCCGGCTTATACTATTAAATTCCCGAGGATGGCCACAACTTAATTTTATCTTAATGATTGACGCTAAATAACTTAAACTCGCTCTTAAAGGAGTGACTTAATCGAAAATTCGTAAGAGAAACTTTTGGTAGAGCGTTAAATTTTCCATTAGAATATGCGATAAGGAGATTTTTCTATCTACTTATTTGTCTGAGAAAAAAAGTCCAAAAAGCCCATGATATTTATTTAAATGGAAAAGCAACATGATTTTGGCACGGTGTAAATCAGGAATTAAGAGCATTTTACATTGGATATGTTTTAAAACGCTATAAACTAAAAAAAAATGATTTGGGAAATAACGGACACCCTATTGCCACTGTGCCAATGATATTTGGGCTACTAAATAACCACATAATAATGCTTTTTCCATGGGTAAACGGCTGTTTAGTAAATCGGAATTATACAGGGTGCGACTTTTTTTTTAGTTAATGTATGCATTTTTAACACTGGTGACAAATTGCTGGTTTTGAAATACCAGCAGTATGTTGATATACTTATAAACGAAAAAGAAAATAATATTTTTATTTTTAAATAATTCACTGTCAGAATGACAAAAGATATATTACCATGTAATAAATTACCTTCCATTGTAAAAACTACTATACTATGTATGTCAGCAATTTAGTTTATTGTTGACACAAATTTATTAATTGTACTAAAAAACAGTAGTATGTCAATTATGATACTGGTTTTTAGGTTAAGAAAGTAAATATGTATCTAAAATAAACTAAATAGCTGACTTAATTATTAGTGGTTCTTACAATGAAACTTTATTATAAGGTTCGTTTTGGTTCCCGATTGAAACGATTCTAGAACAGTTCGAGCCTGCGCAGTCGGGTATAAAGTATTTTGGTTCATTTAGAACCGATTCCGTATTGGATGCTTGCTGTTTTGGTTTATTTTGTGAACTAGTTTTGGACGATTCGAGAACGGTAACAGCAGTTCTAACCCTTGAGTAGGAACTATAAGAACTGATTCTGAATTAATTGGTGGAGTCTGCGCGTTACATTTTATTTTTCAACATATTTAACCCTATTTTTGAAAAATTGTTTTTTTTTGGATTTTGTGTGGTTTATGTTTTTAATTATGGATTTTGGTGGAGTTATGGTAAGTGAACCAAACAAAAGATAAAGGTATTTTGAAACAATGTTATTAAATACGAATAAAGGTATATAAAATATACCTAAGCGTGTTTTGGTTTTCGAATCGTTTGAACTGTTCTGGGATGATTCGAAACTTCAACTTTATGCACATATAGTTCTGCGCATAACTGGAACTGAACACGAACCGTTCTAAATTTTAGAAACAAAACGAACCTATAGACATTTTCAAACGCCATTTTCTCCAAAACCCAAAAAGTTAGGTTATGGATATATTTAAGGTTTTATATCAGAAATGACCCGTAGAATTCAAATTCTAAAAAATACACAGGGTGTTCCATTTAAAATATCAAAATTTATATCACTTCCCGTTAAATAAAAAGTAATATGCTATAAAATTGGCATCCGGTTATACAATATAAAGTCCCTAAATTTGAAAACAATACAATTGCTCTGAAGAAAATAAATTGCTGGATAGTAATTTCATTGTCACCCGGTATAACATTTTTTTCAGAAAAATCGTTCAGAAATACGCCCTTTAATTTTCTTACCGCAATTAGGAAATACCCTGTATACAATGATATTAAAAAAAAATCGATTTTTTGGTCTAGTCTAATCTCTACCCATCCTGTAACCAAATCAAAGGTTATTTAGCGGCTTAATTTAGAAAGTACCTTGAACTCTTAATTTATAAAGGTATGCAATGCTTCAAACATTCAATAATTTACATAATTTACCTTCACGCCTAGCGCCGACCAAATTTTTTGGTAATTGTTGTGGGAAGGTTATATTAGATACAAGTTCTAAATGATTAAAAATGCAGTCCACTTGAACTTTTATTATATATAGCTTAGTGACTTAAGGGTCCGATACTTCGGTTTTTGAGTAGAAGCAAATGCTTTGTAGAGTAAATAAAGTATGTCAACATTAGTAGATTTTTGAACAGACCCACCTCAAAAGTCCTGCTGGCACCCCCACCCCCTCAAAGTTGCTTAAGGGATTGATATAGTTTTTTTCTAATATCTTCTAAACGGTAAATGATAAAAAACTGATTTTAGTGTCGTTAGATAGAGCACAAAATTCTGCAAAATAGTAATAATTAAAATTGTATTTTTGTTTATTACGTAAGAATCTCCAATATAAAAAAGTTGGAGGGAAGCATCCACAAGGCATTTTTTACGATATATCTTCCAAACCGTCTATCAAACAAAAAAATATAAAACACAAAAAATTAAGGCCAAAGTTTTTCCTATCGAATGGTGTATAACATTATACTATTTTTTTTAAATTAAAGCTACCAGTGGCGTACATTTTTAATGTTATACTTTTATTTTATTTTTCAGAATATTTCTGACTTTAGTTATATTAATTGGTAATATTACCTTATTGCGCATAATAGTAATAATAAAAATAATATTTTTGTTTTTTGGGTAAGACTCTACAACAAAAAAAATAGTCGAAGGGGGTATCCATACGGCACTTTTACCATATATCTTTCAAACCATTAACAAAAAAAAATAAACAACATAAACGACAAACCACAAAGTTATCATTTAGACTATTATCTTTTAAAATAAAGCTACCAGTGGCGTACCAAATTAGTTACTACACCAGTAAAGTACCTATAAATCGAAATATTTACTGTTATTCTATTAATTTTAAAAGATTATTTTTCACTTTAGATTTATTAATTAATAATTATACTTTAAATTTTATTTACTTATTTCTTATGTTTTATAATTTGATTCACTATATTTTTAAATAAATAACAACAGTATTATAATAACTTTGTATTATAAAGATAATAACAAATATGGCTTATACAGTGTGTCCCAGGATAGGTGTTACAAGAGGATAAATTCACCAAAAATTTTGGAATTTTTAATCGTCCTTTTGGAAAACTGGTCGCATGGTCCAAAACTAATAAATACAAAATTTTATTTCAATTGGTAATATACAGGGCAAGTTATAACTAAAAATATGAAAAATGATCAAGAATAAAGTACCTTCATTTTTTAAAATAGGACAAAATTGTATAGGTAAATGTTGTAGAGAACTAAATTTTATGTCAAAATTTAAAGTTAAACATGTTAACTAAAAATAAATATTTTTGTCAATTTTTTAACTCCCTGTTTAATACCAATTGAAAACGAGTCTGACTAAAAACTCTAATCAACGCTTCAAAACCCCCGTATACCAAATTTGATTAAAATCGGCGATGTGTCCGGTTTGTAAATAATTACCAAAAATTTGATCAAAATGAGACTTGCCCCCACTTCCGAGACAATTACCAAAACTTGTAACAACCTATTTATTTAATTTTTAATAGTTAAAAAAAATTAAAATAAAATCATTACTGTAAAATCAGTCAACTGCGGAAAAGGCACTTTCGGCGCGTGTTAGGAACGCTATTTTCTTTACGAGCGTAAAGAAAACATAAAAGTAAAACATTTTTTTTTTTAATTTTATCACAATGCTACCCAATGTCCTACCATACCAAAGCAAAATTTTCTTTTAAATATAAAGTACACGAAAATCCTTCATTGTGCCTCACTAATATTTGGTCGAGTATTTGGTTTAAAGTTTTGGTACTTTTACGCACTAGTGTGGAAAAGTAGTAAGGTATAGTGTACTGTTCCAAAAGGAAAGTGATTATTTTTCGCACACGTGCGCAAAAGTGACACTTTCCAAACTAAATTGCGTGCGGAAAAGTGCTGCTTTCCACACGCTAGTAGAAAAACACTTTTTCTTATTTATTGTTTAGTAATAACTCCACATAAAGTGGATAAAAAAAAATCTTAATGCAGATTTATTTAAAGATATAGAAACAATATTATCCACAATCCTCTACCTCTATATCTCACAAAATTTGAGAATCAAGGAAATTTAATAGGGCTTTAATCCAACAGCACCATGTTGGGACCAAGTAAATTTTAGCATTAAAATCTAAATGTTGTGTTACACCCTAAACTACTTGCAAAAATAAATAAAACCACAAATTCATACCTGTCTAATAAAAACACTCAGTATTACCATTCCAAAGTTTTATGGGAGCCTTTTAAAAGACTACGAAAAAAGTTCAACACACTACACTAACTTTTATAATTTTTCACTTTCCACTCCTTAAATTAATAGTCCCAAGAATTTTTAGAGTCATTTGACTGATTAATTTATTTTTAATATATTTATTCACACGAAAGTCCGGAAAAATGTTTCATTTTAGCTGGAAATAAATGAAAAATTTGTCAAGTTCTTTTTTCGATCATTTGACAAAGGACAAGACAAAGCAATGAAGTTGGCTGCAAATTTACACCTTTTTCATTAGACCTGCACTTCGATGTTGCCAATTCTCTAAATAAGGAATTTAATGTTAAGTATGCAATATAACATAAGGCAGTTCCAGCACGAGTCAACTTGTATCACACCTATGTATCAAAGTATAGGGTCTTTCAATAAGAGTGATAGTATTTCAAATAGAGATTTCTCGGTTTCTAATCCATATTTTTAAATTCTAGATGTTACTATACTGCTTGAGCAATAGGTTTTGGTATATCGGCCAGTTATAGAATATCAAAACAAGCCCTATTAACATCAATTTTAGGCGGAGAACCAATTCTAAAACGGTATTAACCAATCGGTTATGTTGACGTTTAAACAATGTATTATACGTCAAAGTTGTCACCAATGATTACCGCGGTTATAATTGGTTGTATGCCTAAAAGTGATGTTAGTCAGGCACGTTTACCTGATGGTACTTAGTTAAATTGTCTCTTTTCCTCGCATCGCCTATGTGTTATGTTATTAATTAAAAATATATGGATTAGAAACCCAAAAATATCTATTTGAAATACTATCACTCCTATTGAAAGACCCTATATTTTGTTAGTTTTATTTATGGTCTTCCATAAATTACGTGAGGCATTTAGAGGGGGAATCAAGTAGAATCTTACTACATCTCACCGTGGGGGGTCTCTGCAAATATCACGTCATTTTTCTCCTGCTTTCCGCTAGAATTGAAACAGGTTCCCCAGGAGAAAAAAACAGGACATTTTTTGTTTTGTTCCTCTTAAGAACTACTTCAACAACAAAATCAATACTTTTACGGTTTAAAAAGTTGTGCCTTTTGCATGTAGACATTTTACTTGAGATTGGGGAATATGGGTGGGGGGGTTGAAGCAAATCTTTTCAGGGGAAGGGGAAGGGATCGAAAAATTAAAAAAAAACACCTTACGTAATTTATGTACGTCCCCCATAAGATATCAGCAGCGGCTGGTAACAAGAGTTTAATACGCATACTATTGTTTAATCCTGTTTAAAAATAGGCTCTTGGCCAAAATTTCACAATGGTCAAAAACTATTTTAATTTTTAATTAAATACGTCACCAAGCCGGAAAAATTTTACCAAAATTGTCTATAGATTTTTGTAAATCATTTTTAAACTTAATTAAAACTTATTCCACCATTTGCGAGTTCAATCAAGGTTCAAACAACTTACAATTTCCGGGGAAATTTAAAGAAAAGAAATAAAATCTGATTTATCTATACCAAAAATTTGCTACTTAGGTGTATATACATGGCTAAGGGCCTATTGTTGACTATTACAGTTTACAAATTACATTACTTTAACATGGCAATTCTATTTACTCACTAACAGATTTGCACACCGTCAATTCTAGTACAACAAGCCAGTGGCGAAGCATAGGCGTGGGCTTAAGAAGGTAGATAATCCTTCTATTGCAGTTTCTTACAAAAAAATCACCTAGTGCCTCACTTATATACCCCTATAGGGTCCAACTTGAGAAGCCCCAAACTTCCCGCAGTGTAACCTTCTGCCCGCGAACGTCTTTCCTTCTCCTCCCAATCTTTAAGTCTCACATCTCACCCCCTTACCTTCCTTAAGACACACATTCCTATTTGGTCTTTCAGACTTCATGGAATGTCCAAAAACTGTATCTACGGTATTGGAAAAAGTGCGTGATAGTTTTGAGATTATTTTTATACAGTGGGTCTTCGGAAGTTCTTGCCAAATGGAAAACTTTTTAATGATTAACTTTACAAAAAATCTGCCTCTTCATAAAAAGTCCTGCTTGATGAGAAAATAAATTTTCATAAAAATAATTGTATGTTAGATGTACAGGGTCGCTTAAAAAAACTTTTTACCAAATTAATATACAGGGTATTCTTCAACTACGGCACGAAACTTTAAAGGGTGATTTATTATGTCATTATATCAAAAGTTTCTATAAACATATATGTCCAGAGTTGCTTCGTTTCTGAGTTGACTTTTTAAAATTTCTTAAATACCAATCCAGATGCGAAAAAAACTTACCACATTAAAAAGTTGTATATATATAGCCAGTGGCGTACATTTATACGCCACTAGCTTTTTATATATTTTTAATATTTTTTCCCTATAAAGCAACTAAAAATATAACTTTTTAGTGTATAGGCTATTGATTATGTACAAAAAATAGGGTAAAAAGGAACTACAACGTTAAAGGAGTTTTATTATTTCATATGGTCAATGGACCCCCAACCATTAAGAAACCGCGGAGTTCTACCATTTAGAGGGGTGCGTTTTTGAGAACGGGGTTAAAACATCCCCTTTTCATTTTTTGAGGTTAGGTCTAAAATTACGCATTTTTTCTAGGTAGTAGTCAACAGAAAAGTTGTAGAAAATTAAATTCTCCATCAAATAACGGTTGCCGAATTAAAAAAAAAAGTTATTTTTGACAAAAATATGCCTAAAACATGAATCAAAGAAAACACAAAAAAAACACGTTTTTTATTTTGCCCTATAACTTTTTCCAAGACGGTTTAGGTATAGGCACTGGTTTATAGAAGGATAGGAACTTCCATCCTTCCTTTACAACATGACGCTAAGTAGAAGTATTTAGCATTTATAGTGTTCGAGAAACGATTTTTAAAGTTTGCCACTCACATCATTTTTCAGCAATTTTACCTATTTTTTCGCAAACAATGTTATGTAACTCTTTTTACGCAGTTTTATGTATAGGCAATGGTATATTCAGATGAAGAGAAAACAATCACCATTAAAATGGTCTATAGTACAGGGCTCTAGGACTATATATAAGTAAGATAAGGTTCTTTAGGTGTTTCTACTTTCAACGAAATCTAACCTAACTTTTTAATTTCTTTTTATAACGTTTTTGCTTCTACATTAAATACACAAATAAAAAGAAAGCCTATTATTTCCTTATTTTCAAAATTGTATATTGTAAAAAATGCCGAGGTTAATTTTAAGCAAAATATGGTTAGTACGTCATATTTCAACGATTTTTGTTAATTTTTACGGATTTTTTTATCTCGTTATAACTTTTTTCCTTGTGTAGGTATTTGGGTATATATGTTGCTAAATATTAATAAATTCGCGTTTTTTTGGTTTGTTTCTTAAGCATATTTTTGTCAAAAATAACTTTATTTTAGTTTGGCAACCGTTATTCAATGGATAATTTAATTTTCTACAACTTTTCTGTTAACCACTACCTGGAAAAAGTGCACAATTTTCGACCTAACCTCAAAAACTGAAAAGGGGCTGCTTCAAATGGCAGCACTCTGCGGTTTGTTAATAGTTGGGTGTCCATTGACCATATGAAATAATAAAACCCCTTTAACGTTGTAGTTCCTTTTTAAGGTACATAACCAATAGCCTAGTAGTACATTTTTTTTTGTATCTGCCTTCATATTTAAGCTATTAAAAAAACAGACTCTTCAAAGAATAAATAACGCCTTGTATCTCAGAAACAAAACAACCCCAGACATATGTTTATAGGAACATTTCTGTATAAAATGTCAAAAGAAATCATCCTTTAAAATTTGGTACCGTAGTTAGGAAATAATCCTTATTTTATTTTAAAAACAAGTCATTTTTAAGCCACCCTGTACATCCAACCTTTAAATATTTTTAAGGAAATTTATTTTCTCATTAAGCAGGACATTTTATGAGGAGACACTTTTTTCGTATAGATAATAATTAAAAAGTTTTCCATTTGGTAAAAACTTTCAAAGATAGGCTGTATTTTGGGTATTCTGTTTAATAAAAATGGCACATGTTTATAAAAACAATGACATTTTTTTTCTTCGCCCTTTCGGGGTCTTCCACCTAGGTCCGACCATCGTCCCCCTAGGTGGTGCGCTGAAGCCTGAAGGCTTATTATGCCTTAACCCCTACTCTTTTCCATTTACACGCCGTTTATTCCATAACTTAAATGGTTGCTGCTCGGTCCGTCCGTTAACCCCGAGCAGAACACCGCGTGCTGCCGCCCAAAACCGGTGGACACCCGGTCACCCATCCAAGTTATGGCTGCGCTCCTGAATGCTTAACTCCGGTGATCGACGCTGCCGACCCCAACGGAGCAGCAACAAGCGCGGCTGACACAATGACATAGTGGAGTTATTATGAAATACAGGGAGTGGTAACAAAATGAAGCTACAGTAAGTCATTTGAAATGTAAATTTTATAAATAATAATTACTTACTTAACACTTCTTTGGAAACTTTTAGAATAAGAAATTTTTGCTAAATTGACTTCTCTTTAAAAGTTTTATTGGCTGCTAAAATGAATGACTAAGGCCGAGTTTATAAATCAGAATTTATTTTTAGTATTAGTAATAACATTAGTATTAATTTTAACCTAAAATAAATTAAGCCTTTTTTGTGGCATTGTTTAGCTACATTTTAAAAAAATAAGTAATAAAACTTAAATAAAAAGGAGGTACTGGTTTTAGCCTTTTCATGGCACATAAGCAATTAATATCTCTCCTCATTTTAGTATTAGTTTTTGAATTTTAAGTAATTTTAAGGTCATTTCTTAAGACTTAAAAAATTAAATTTGATTTATAAACACTTCAATTTAAATGTATGCTTTTAAATCTTGTGACTAATGCTATTACTAACACTAAAATTAAATTCGGATTTATAAACTCGGCCTTAACTTTAAGAAAACCTTGTATAATGCTTTTGGTTTACTGTGTGGTAAGTAAAATGTAGTGTATGAACAACTTTAAAAAGCGATGTTGCCAAGTTACACTTAAATTCTGAATACTATTAATGGCAAATTAAAGGGACAAGAAATTTAATTTATACAAATATCATACAAACCAAAATTATTTGCAGTATGTCAATTTTCTGAACAAAACGTCTACAAATGCTTCTTTAAACCTGGGACTCACAGAGTTTAAAAGTGCATAGGGTGTCTCAAAAAAATCGTTATTTTCCCAATTAGTCTCGTCGAAACCTTTGCCGCAAAATTTAAACCCGTGAACTGTTAATTCAAAGGTGTATTTTTCACCCTCTAGCGTTTCAACGTTTAAATAAATGCGAGAATTTGAGCTTTGCAAAGATTTTGAGACTTCGATGAATTTCACTTGGTCTTTGACATCTTTTATAACACCCTGAGCTTCTTCTCGCCAGCCTTGCTCGTCCAAAACACGGTCAGACATTATTTAATTCAGTCCACTGTCTTTTAGTAGTTAAACATGTTTAGAAGCTAAATTATTTTATTAATAATTTTAATTTGGCACTACACCCAAAACGTAATAACAATCACCGGGGTGACACATTTTTGTCAGATAGGAATGAATTTAGTCACAGTTAGTTCCACCAGAGCTCCTACAGTTTTTAGTCGAAATCCTAACATTTTAAATGGACCTTTGCAAAACGAAATAGGAGAACTGGAAATTTGTTAGAAATTTACTTAACAAGAACCAGGAAAAACTTTGGTAAATGAACTAGGTTCCTTTTTCACGTGTAGTCACAATAAACCATGTTAGGCTATGCGTGTAGTTTAAAATTTGCTAATTTTTAAATTAAAAAAACTAGTCACTGTCGCCATCTATCCTAAAATACTTAAAACTCTAATTTTTCCTGTAATAACGGCAATGTCAAAATGTTGACAATCAGCTGATCAAACGCACTCTTCAGAAATCAAATAAATAAAATTGTAATTAAAAAATTGTTTATACGAAAAGGGGAAAGTGGGTTCAAAGTCTTATAAATAATGATAATATCTGCTTTGGTCATTTAGAAACTAGTTTTTAGGCAAATTTATTATTAATATTTTTGAGGTAATACACAATTACAAGTAGTTTTGCAAGGTTCAGAGGTTAATGTGAACAACTATTTTGTGATAACTATTGCAGATGAGGTAAATATAAATATCTAGATCCTTTTAGTTTCAATATTTTTAATTTATTCATAATTATCTTATTAATTATATAACTATACATCTTACAGTTTTGTGTAGTAAAAAATTATTTTATGAAAAGAAATTTTGATGTATCAGATTAGATAGAATTTAGATGGCAATTTAATCATAAGTTATTTAAGTTTCTATATGAGGTAAGATGCAAAGTGGACCAACCCACAATTTTACCGAAAGGCGTTTATTACAGTAAAGTTATCTGTTATTTAAGTAGTTTTAGATGCAAAGTAGCCCAAGCAATCCTTAACTACCGATTGGTAGATATTTCTTGTTTTGAAAAATAATGCGATATTCTTTTACTTTGGCAATGCTAATAGCAAAGTCGTTTTTCTCATTTGTAGTATTTCAGGCTTAGGCCATCTTATATAATATTTTTTTGAAAATGTATATAGTTTAAATACTGTTTTCTGTGATGGATAAAGTTATATGTTTGGTTCTGTCCATGGAAGTATATATATACCCTTTTTGGTAATTTTCTAGAAACCGGCGGCAACTCCGATTTTGACGAAATTTGGTATACGGGGATTTTTGGGGCGCTGATCACGAATCTGAAAGAATTATTTGGCGGAAACGTTTCGTTCTCGAGATATCCATCATCAAAGTTGGTATTTGAACTAACCTTATTTTTACTGTATTCCCCCTTCATTTTGCACACAATTCTTGATTTAAAGCTAAAGTGGCACACAATATTTGATTTTCACCTTTTAAAACCTCGTTTTTTACGTATTTTACATTATTTTTGCATTAAATTGCATAGCTATACTTTGACTTATTTTAATTCCAGTGTGCCATGAAGCCCTATGTGTATGTATGGTTGCCGCATTATCAAAGAAAAGCAACGCAATTTAATGCAAAAATAATGTAAAAATGTAGAAAAACGGCGTTTTAAAAGGTGAAAATCAAATATTTTGTGACACTTTAGCTTTAAATCAAGAATTGTGTGCAAAAAGAAGGGGAATATAGTGAAAATAAGCTTAGTTCAAATTTGAACTTTGATGATGAATATCTCGAGAACGAAACGTTTCCGCCAAATAATTCTTTCAGATTCGTGATCAGCGCCCCAAAAACCCCCGTATACCAAATTTCGTCAAAATCGGAGTTGCCGCCGGTTTCTAGAAAATTACCCCTTTTTTAACACGCTTTTATTAGCTTGGGTTGTATGTATGTATGTATGTAACGGAATCTTTAAGTTTAATTTTCACCAACTTCCAGTGATTCGATTTCTTTGAAACTTTGCACATGTATCAAGGACCCATGACAATGCAATAATCTGCAAACAGTATCCCGTTATCCTGATTAGGATCGCCAGGATAAATAAATTCCTTTATAGATTTTCTGTAAGAGAGTAACAGAGAAAGAGCTAGTGCGCGATCTGCGCATGCGTGCAGTTTCGGACATACTCTCAGCATAAGGCTGACAGAAACTTGTTCAGAGTAGTTGCGTTCTGAAACCCCATGCAACAGTGAAGCCTTAAATGAAATGATTAGATTACGAAATAGTTCGTGAAACATTTCAATATCACATGTCCGCAGAAACTAATTGATATATCGAACTAAAAATGAAAAATAAATAATAGTTTAAAAAACACACTTTTATATGCAACCAAACTAAAAATTAGAAAATAATTTTTAATTACAAAGAGTTTGTATTACAGTAATAAAAGGTCAAACAATGAATCATAATTATATACCTCAAAATAGAATTATAATAAAATTTAAGATAATAACAGAATAATTCACTTCAGAATAAAAGCGTGGGGTGCTTAATATATTAAATGTTATAATTATTTCATTTGTAAATATCTATGAGGGAAAAGGTATGAAAAAATAGTAAAATGCACCCCACGCTTTTTACTCTGAAGTGAAATATACTGTTATTATCTTAAATTTTATTATAATCCTATTTTGAGGTATATAATTATAATTCATTGTTTGACCTTTTATTACTGTAATACAAACTCTTTGTAATGAAAAATTATTTTCTAATTTTTAGTTCGGTTGCATGTTTTTTAGTTTTTTAAAACTATTATTTATTATGGGGAGTTTCAAAGTGCCAAAAAATCAGGTATGGAAAAATTTTGAAGAGCAAAAAAAAAGGGTCAAAACACATATTTTTACTCATTTTTTCCTTTACCATGCTCTCTTCCCTCCTTCTCGTTAAATAAAATGGTGGGGGTTGATTTTACTATATGCATTTAAAATATTACAAATAAACTACTTTTCCATACAAATTTTCCTTCTTACACATGTTAAGGGGGGTTAAACCCCTAAAACCTCCCCTTTATATACGTCCATGGTTCTGTCTCTACACAAGCAGATCATGTGCTTCAAAAAGTTTTTGGTAATAAGCACTTACCGAAACCTTTGTTTTGTGTAATTATTATGATAAGTGCATACTGATACATGCTTATCTAAAAAGATGCAAAAATGTTCTTGTGTGATCTGAGGGTTTTTAAATGTAATCTAAGAGCGTAAATAAAACCTAAGAAGGATCAAAGTTGTACTCAGCTACAATATAATATTTGTATACACTGTAGGACCATAATTTTTAGATATTTCATTAGGAACTGGCTTATATGCAAACATACAGCTGGTGAATGTGCTGTGCTTCAAAAATATTGAAAATGTTTTAATATAATATGCATCAGCACTATATTAAAAAAAAAAATATATATTCTGTAGTGTCGAAATAAAACCAATTAATTTTAATATTTTACTATATATACTGGGTCAATAAAAATATATTAAAATATTTGCTTCTGAAGCCAATTTTCACCTTGGCGATTTTGAGCCAAATGCATATAATCCAGTCTCTACTGATACTGATCAATAAAGGATCTGCTTTATCTATAAAAAATTATAATTTCTTGATAAATTTAGAAAATTTTGAGTAAGTTTTCTCAAGGACATTGTGGGGTTACTTAAGCAGAATGAGACATCTTGTATGTATATTAGACTGGGCCAAAAATCGACTTTTTGTTTTTGCAAACTATATCGAAAATATTGTTTAGGGTGACAAAAAGTAAATATAGTGAAAATTTGAGCACTTAATATTAATATTTAGAGATCTATCAGTCGTATGAACCAAGCTCTCACTAACATTATCAGACTGATAGCAAATCAAACAAATCAAATAATTTATTGGTAATAATGTATACAGGATGCTTTTACACGTCAATTAGTAGTCAAAAGGTGTTTCCAATAGGAAGAAGTTAAAATACAAAAAAAAGTAGTAAAGACATTTTTTTAATACACATTAAAAGAAAGTCTTTAAAATATAACATAATACACTTTAAAACTAAACATACATTTAACAAAATTCTGTATGCACTTGGGCAAGGGACTAAGTCGCTAGGAAGGTCCTGAAGAGAGTTTAATAATTTACATATTGTTTGTGATAAGCTATGGTAGCCAACTTTTACAGTCCAAGAAGGATTAGCAGGTATAACTAAAGTTAAAGGTACTGTTAAAATACTTATCAGAGGAGTCGAACGAATGCTTGAGGAGATATCCCTTGACTGCATTTTTAAAAGCTATTTCATTAAGATCTCTTATGCACTGAGGAAGAGCATTGAAGAAAGTTATGGCAAAATAATTGGTGCCTCCCCTAGATCTAGCAAGTCGGTGATAATTATGTACAATATTTAAGTTGTTACGTGTGTTGTAATCATGTACCTTTTGATGACTCTGGTATAGATGAATGTTTTGTTTTATAAACAGAAGGCATTGTAAAATGTACAGGCAGGGGAAAGTAAGAATTTTCAGATGAACAAAGTTCTCCCTAAAATCATCTCTGTAACTGATTCCAGACATTACTCGAATTCATTTTCTTAGCAAAGAGAAAATCCTTGTGCTGTGGGCCGAATGACCCGAAGCAATCAAGGCATAAGATATTCTGTATCCAAAGCAGGCATGATATGCACATAATAATGTGTCTATGGTCACAGAATTGGATAGGCTCCTTATTAAGTAGATGGCTTGAGATAACGTTTTGGTGAGATTTTTAACATGTGCCTCCCAGGTAAGTCCAGGGTCCAGTGTGACCCCCAGAAAAAAAACTTTGTTAGCACAGCAGCTAATGCCAATGCCAATGCTTTTGGCATTGGCATTAGCTGCTATCAGTCTGATAAGGTTAGTGACAGCTTGGTGAATACGACCATATCTCCTTTAATTTAGATTTTTGATTTGTACTTTCATTTTGGGTAAAGCTTCCTAACTGTTAAGGTAAAAAATATATTTGCACAAATGTGTGTTAAACAATAGATAACCAATAGAGTAACAACTTGGCGTTCATCCGCCTACTTATTGATATAAATTAAACAGGTTTTTGGCACATAATTCATGTCAACATAAAATTAAGGTAAAATGTTACTAACTTGGAGGTTTACAAGGGGAAATTGCAACATTTTAATCTATCAGTTATAATCACATATATATTATAAATGGTATTTAAGCTTGTGTAAAGTTTAACTTGGATATTATCAGTTAACTTAATATTTTAAATTTTAAGATAATCACTGTTTAATGTAGTTTCAAAACTATGTTAACAAGGCTTAGGCGTAACTTGTCTTTACAAATAATAGTAATGTATCCATTTAATCAATATTTATTTAAGATCAAGTTACAATATCATTTTTTTATCTGCGTTTATTTGAAATAATCAAACCCACCTAAAAAGACAAACTTATGGAGAGTATCATGTTTTCTAATTTTTAATAAAAATAATTTGGAGCACAAGATTAGATAAAATGTTTAAAATCTAGATATCGTCGGTATAAAGGTAAAACTAACTAAGTAACAATTTTATGTTTTGAAGTATCAGCAATTTTATATAAAATTTGATTTGAAAAACAAAAGAAAAGCCTTTGCTATCGTGTTTAATATTTCTATCGAAAGTAATGGATTGTGTAAAGAGTTGCTTTTAATTAAAAAAATATGTCCAAAGAACGTTAGAAATAACAGTTTTCGTACTTAGTGAATTTTACCGCTTTTGTAACCTAGTAATTTTACCATATAGTGCATAAATATAGTAATGTAACTGCACATAAAAACACTAGAAACAATTATTGTTGGTTCACTAAACCTAAAACTAAATTAATGGTTTGACCTAATACACCACCGATTAATATCCTGTCTCGAGTGTTGCATCAAAAAACTTACCCAGTGACACATACGGAATATTATTTCATTACGTTTTAAGATACTTAGGGAGTTTTACCGTTACCACACTCAGGAGCGGTCATATGGGGGGATCATGGAATTGAAAAGTGAGAAGTAAGGACCTTTTTTTCTTTCCAATTTGTCATACCTGGTACAGGTCCAGAAGATTAAACACAAATAAACATAAATCAATCGTAGTTTTTGTTTATACAGGGTGTCCCGAAAAGTCATGGCGAAAATGATAGGGTTAATAGATGGTGTATTTCTTTTATGCTTTAAAACTGCCCGGAACAACACCGTAAGTGTTCCTTTTATAATGGAATTGTTTTGCAGAACCGTTCTATTACCTCTCCCCTTGCCTCTCATGCAACATCATCGCAGGAGGTGCACGAAGTGTTCTGACACTAATGACGTATGCCAAAGGGCAAAAAGTAAATATACTTGGTTATATTTGAAAAATACCTGTAATAATTTATTGTGGTTAATTAATTAAACCGAAAAAAAACATAATATAAAACATGGATGACTAAAAAAATACAAACAAAGAACAACAAATCTGTCAAGTCTTATACATGTCATGTTAACGGGCAAATCCACTGTTTTTTGGTGTTTCTTTTAAAACTGTTTCTGAGCGGTTCTACAAGTTAAAAGAAATACACCAATTGTGAGCCAAATAATGTTGGTATATCAAAAAAAGTTCTTTTCACGATTTGTTAGGTGTCACTGACCTTCAAATTTAGAATAAAAAAATATTTAATTTTTAACTTTTAAATGGTTACCACAGTACCATAGATACTTGGAAAAATACATTAACTCTTACTAACGCTTCTTTCCATAGATTAACGACTTTTCAGTAAGTCGGTATTCTACAGGAGTTGATTACTTTTCTGTTTAATGGGTGCATTTTTGAAAGAGGTAACAAATTTGACATTTTGCTTATACCGATTGATTCATTAATCTTTTTTTTCTAATATGCCTTATTTTAATCGTCTTAAACTTTTTCATACACATAAACACAGTTTACAGTTTTATTATTTTTTTAAATAAGTTATGAAATAAATTAAATTTTTATTACGTATGAAATGGCTGGTATGTTGCTTTTAAATTGCGATTTTATGAAGAATGGTACAAAATATCATACCTCTTGGTATTACTTTTTTTTTTAGAAAAAAATATTACGAAATTAAACAGTAAAAGCAAAATATCAAATTTGTCAAAAAACACACATTAAACAAACAAAATGATCTCACCCTGTATAATACCGACTTACTGAACCGTCGTTTGCTTATGGAAAAAGTTCTGTATAAGTTAATTTAGTTGCTGAAATATCATTAATATTGTGGCAACAGTTTAAAAGTTACAGATAAAATATATTATTTTTTATTTCTAGCTTTAAAGAACAATAACTCCCTAACCAAGAGCGATAGAAATATTTTTATATGAAGTATTAACATTATTTTGGCTCATTTTATCAACCCTAGTCATTAGGATTTGACTTTTCCGGACATTCTGTATAATTTAATAATTTAAATGTAATTATTTCCCTTAATAGAAAATAGACTCAATCAGAAGCATTTATTTTTGGATACATTTTGCGTAAATAAGCGATTAACCACATGTGCTTTTTAACAGAAAATAAATTTCTGTTATCCAAACTAGTTGTCAAAATTAAAAGAAAATGTCGAACTTTATTGTCAGTAAAATTCTATGTTGTTGCCTTTAATGTAAGTTTTTCAGGAAATAATCTAGCTGTAGACCACTCGAGCCACAAATTTAAATCGTAAACTACCCACGTATTTTATGCAAGATTGGCTTGGCAAATAGTTTATAAACAATAATTTTCATAAAACCCTCGACCGCTTCAGTCTCGAGTTTTCGATTGTAAATTCAACTATTTTCCAAGAAAAATCTTGCTCAAAATATTGTTGGGTAGTTGAGTCGATTAAATTTATAACTCTTGTGATATATTATATGAATATCCATTTATTTTGTCGATGGTTAAATCTTGGTAACAATTTTAAGTCCGTTATTTTGATCGGTTCTGGCGTTCAGTAAACTTTGGATACAAGTGTCATTTTTATGTAAGTGAGCAGAATTCATTTTTTTTGCTTAAAATACAGTGCTAGTTTGATTTTAATTTAGTGCCAAAATTAAAAATTTGACGCTCCTTTCAGGCCCCAGAAAAACCATACAATGCTAGCTCCAGATAAAGCTAGCATTGTATACCTAAAAATCAACCTAAAAACAAAATATATAAGTAATCTTAGGCATCCCTAAATAGGAAAGGGCACGATAGAAACTAAGGAAATAAATCCATTATTGACAAAACGGTGAATGATTGTGAAAATCATAGAAACAAAGTTATTGAGGTTAGATACGTTTTTTTGACAAAATAGTGAACGAGTAGAAAATTCATAAAAGCCCAAGCGCCACAGACGGTTATGCAAAACTGTCACATGGGGGTTATGGTTAGTTCTGATTAGTAAGATCTTTTTTTAGTTTGCTTTATTAAAGAATAAAAAAAGATTTAACTAACCATGACCCCCAATGTGACAGTTTTGCATGACCGAATGTAGCGCTTCCAACCAATTAAATTATCGGTTTCGGTCCTTTTTACTGTGGTCGAACAGCTATAGCTTTAAGGGTTTTTTACCTAAATTCCGCAAAATGGCCACAGCTTAAAGATAAAAACATCACTTTAACATCTATTAATATTATACTGGTTCACCATTTTGTCAAAAATTGATTTATTAGTTGCGTTAGTTTATCGTGCCCGTTCGAGAAGATTTCTGAGTTTCTGTACTCATCTCATATTACCAGCACTTATTGAACACTCATTAAAGACCTTAACTTTAAAAGGGTCTAAGAGCCAAAAGTGAGATTTTTGCTTAAAAAGGTTCTATATACAAAGCTCACCACCTTTTAGATGTTTTGAATTATACTATTTTATCCTGCCGCGATAAAGAATTTTCACCTGTACCGGTAGATGGTTCCATCTAGCGCCGAACATATAACCAGTTAAAGTTTTCTGTAATTTTAATGGCTTTTAGTGGCCTTAGCTACATATCCTAATAATCAACCAATTACAGGTCTTTTAAATAAGCGAGGTTAAAAATACAGAAGGTTTGACAACCAATTTTCTTTAAAGGGATGTTTTCAAATGCTTTTAAATTTAAAATGTTTTGCAGATTGTTTTTTACATAAAATATAGTGTATTGTGTGTTCCAATGCTATTTTTTTCAAACTATTTTAAACAATATGATTGTAATGAAAATATCGATTTTAAAAAGTATGGGATGTTAGGTTTTTCTAATAAAAACATGGTTCTGTTTAAGAAGAAAAAAAACATGTTTTTTTCATATCAATAAAAATAAATTAAAATATATTTGTAAAGTAAGTGTCTTTTAGAACATATTTTTTTTATTAGTGACTAGTATTATATGTAGGTAAATAAAAAAAAAGTTGTATTTATCAGGTTTATTTATTTGGACACTAAAGTAAACACATTTTTATATAATTTTGGTGACCCATTTTGACTTATTTATTTATTTTTGTAAATTTTAAATGGAACAGCCTGTATATTATTTCAGTATTAAAATGCTAAAAAATACCTTTTTAAAAAGGAATCACACTTTATATTTCTTTTAATCCTTTTTAAGATATTACCTATTTTGTCATTTATTACTTATATTGGCTAGCTAGAAAGTAGGCTATGAAAACAGTATTAATGTTTTACTGTAAACAATATCAATATAACTTTTGTAATAATTTGACTCTTATGGCAAAAAACGTTCATAATAATAATAATAATTTAATAACTTAAGGTAGTACTACCGGTGTAAGAATTAATGTTCAGAAAATTATAAAACTTAGCATATTGGTACTTTATAATAAGAATATCAACCAGTTAAATTCGAGAATCCGACCTTAAGAGCTTGTGATAGGAGTAACTAATAAATAATTTAGAAAAATATGCTATGTGACTGACATGTGGCAATGCCGCCGAAAGGTTATGATGCCCCGGAAATAGTTTATCGAATAGGGTATATGGGGACATCAAATTCTTCTAATCATTATGGGAAATTGCAGATTTTATTTTACTTCACAAAAACTGATGTTCAGATTTCAATGAAAGTTGTATCGACGGAAGAAAAACAATTGTAAACATTTTGGCTAATTAAAATCCGACCTTAAGAGCTTGTAATAGGAGTAATTAATAAATAATTTAAAAAAATATTCTATGTGACTGACATGTGGCAACGCCGCCGAAAGGTTATGATGCGCTCGAAATAGTTTATCGAATACGGTATATGGGGACATAAAAAATGATACCTGTCCAATACGTTTTTCGGTTACATGATCCAATGAGTGATAATAAATATCCGCAATAATTAGAAAACATGTTTCTCGCAGTGTTTTTAGGTGAACAATTCGACGACCATAATCCGATGTATCAATATTTACGTTTGTTGAAAGGTTAGGTGACAAAAATTCCATGTTTATCATTAAATTTATGTGCTACTTGCACTTGTTTTACAAATTTGTTATAATTTTTTTCAGTGACTGTTTTACCTTTCCAATAAAATATATTTTTTGTAATATGATAAGGGTATTTTAGAGATTTATTAGTAAATAAACATAACAATTTAATACCGATATCTTCTTTAAATATGCTTGTGCAGTAGATTTTTGCGTATGATTTCTATTGTTCTTACGCAGCGTTGCTAAATATACCTAAATACAACAGAAGTCAAATTACCTTAAGCACTCATTTGACTCTTTGGTATCGGTAGAACTACCTTAAATTAGGGTAAAGAATAATTCTTGTTTTAAGAATAAATTAATTTATTCTTCTTATGTTTTGCCTTAAGAAAATTTTAATGTATTTTGTATTTTGTTTTGTTCTAGGTCCTAACTTACGAAGAAACTACTACAAACATGCCGCAAGTTTTAAGTAAAATTCCTCTTAGTGCCCCCATAGATGTTTCTTGTTTTCAGTACGTACATCCATGGAAGGAAGCGTGTAGTCCGGCCATAGCGGGATGCTTTCTCTATTGTATTTTTGATTCCCTTAGGATATATGGGACCGTATATTTGGTAGGTTTTATTTTACATATATGTATTTTTAAATACGGGATGTACTTTTGATACTTTGTACTTATAAATAACAAAACATACTTTAGTAACTACAAACAACACGAAGTTCAATCAGCGAGGCCTCTTTTCTTGTCGTTTTGTTGTCATCATCGGAACATCGGAAGAGCAAAAAAAAGGTCTTCACACCTTTTAACACGCTACTTTCTTACTTTGTCCTGTTTACACTTATGCAAGGCCCTTTTCATATTAAATTATACAATTACAGGTCTCCAAAAACCCCCACTATGTTTTTTTCCTATGTAACATCTCATACCTTCACCTTGCCGAGGCTCCGCCAAGCGCGAGGCCGTAGGCGCCCGCCCACACCGCCTAGCCACGCTACTGATTATTTCGTCTTCTACCTCCATTTCAAACACTCAACATAAAAACACCATACACTAGCCAAATTTGGCTGGCATCAACTGGCTGCGCTAAATATTGGCTTACGCAGCCAGCTTGCCTAGTGCGTGACTGGCCTAAGCTTTTAAATTTTCTTGTGCAAACTTTAAATTGCACCTGACACAGTGAAAATCAATCAGTGTTGCCAACATATGTAGCTGCAGCTCATTGCCACTTTACTTGACGATAGTGTAGAAGTGGATATAGTACAAAGATGTCCTTAGGGCGGGTGCTCCCAAATATTGACTTCCGCAGCAAAGCTGCTACAGCCAGACCGCCTAGTGCTTGGCTGGCCTAAGGCTTTAGATTTTCTTGTGAAAACTTAAGATTGCACCTGACACGGTAAAAAACAATCAGTGTTACCAACATAGCTGCAGCTCATAGCCACTTTACTTGACGATAGTGAAGTGGATATAGTACAAAGGTGTCCTTATGGCGGCTGCGCCAAATATCGGCTTCTGCAGTCAAGCTGCTACAGCCAGGCTACCTAGTGCGTGGCTGGCCTAAGGTTTTAAGTTTTCTTGTGGAAAATTTACATTGGACCTAAAACAGTCAAAAACAATCAGTGTTGTCAACATAGCTGCAGTTTATAGCCACTTTTAATGACCATAGTGTGAAAGTAGCGATAGCACAAAGATGTCCTCAGAGTGGCTGCGCCAGATATTGGCTCCCGCAGCCAAGCTGCCTAGTACATGGCTGGTCTACACCCCACCACTATAGTAGAGGTCAGGCAAAGAACTTTAAACATGTGTAACGTGTCAAGCCGCTACCGAATGGTAATTTTTAACTTATTTCAAACTCGATTTCGAGTCGATATCTCCCGAGTTCCATAACTAGGCACTATTAAAGAAGTCTTTATCCTATTAATTATCTACGTAAAAACAGATGAGAAAATAAGGCCGTTAGGTTTCGAAAGGGATACCGAGAACTTGATACAGACCGAGTCGTCTCGTATCAAGAAGTTTAGAATCAGGATCCTGGTTTCCGAAAAAGCAATCTTCAATGGCTCAACCTGGGCCTAACACCCTTGGACATCTTAATCAAAATGGCCATTATCAGCGCTTACAATATGACAGCGATATGGAAAAAACCTCGCAAAAAACCTTCTGGAAGATATGGTTACACAAAGGCAAAGAAAATCATTGAAGTACATCCCTTGAACGTAATGTCAGATCACAGGACCGTGGTATACAACTTTAAATAGGCATAAAACTCCGCTGTGATCCTCATGAATAAATAAAACACCTCTATCATTTGACAGAGACCTGGTAAGGTACGTGAAGGTAGGTGCTGGTGTATACCGGGCAGAAATTTATACTATATTAGCATGTATCCAGGCGAACGTGAAAAGCGGATATAACATCCATATCATTCGCATCCTCTCAGACAGTCAGACTGCTCTAAAATTCTTGAAATTCTATCATAAAGCGCCTGAACAGCCGAAAAGAGCTTGCGGCCAAAAACAAAAGAATAAAACTTTTAAGAAGAGTTGAGTAGTATTCAAATACTCGGTATTCTGACTCCTATTCAGAATACATTGGGCTAGTATTCGAATACTATTTGAATACATCTGTGTGTTTGGTATTCGGTATTCGACTAAATACTTTTTGGCCAGTATTTGCGATTTTGAATAACGGTTTAAAATCATAGTATTTGAATACGGGTTTTGAGTATTAGAGTATATTTCAGTTACAAGTCGAGTCTAAAAATTGTTTACTTGCTATTATTAATGTATATTTATTTTCAGTAGTTGTTATTGTTTTGGTTGAACAATGTTTTAGTATTCTTGGTAAATGGCGTTTTAATATACATACCCTTTATAAAATAAAAGAATAGTGATTCAGTTCATGGCCAAATTAAAAAAAAAAACATTTTGTTTTTGTTATGTAGGTATTTAGAAGATACTAAGTGTTATAACTGTTAAAATCTTGGGAAAAACATGCAATTTTTTTAGAAATTCAGGTACCATTAAAAAAGAAAGTTTTGTTCATATCTTAAAAATTAAAACATTTATAGTTATTTTAAGCACCCTACTGGGTTTGGGGTAAAAATTTATAAAACTTTTGTATTTAAAGTTTGTTTTTATCTCCATAAATAAACAAGTAATAAGACAATAAAAATCGGTAAATTTTAGGAATCACTCTTCTAAACCAATTAAGTTAGCGTGGATCTGATTGCGCCGTTAAATTAAATTAGTGGTTTCCAACCTTTAAGGCGCGCCCCTTGGAGGGCGCAAGGCTGTTGCAAGGAACTATTTCCAAATTATTATTTTTGAATACAAATAAAAAGAGTCGAAGAGGGGTCAAAAAATGAATCAGCAAATTAGGTATACGTAATCCACAATCCTAGCCGCGAATTTTTCGGGTGCAAATGCTAAAACATCCATCCATACTCTTGCTGGAACGAAAACATCTCGCTTTCGCGTTTGGAGCCGCGCGCCGGAGGGGCGAATTTAAGGGGTGCAACATTTTTTTATGGGGGCACAGGTAGAAAAAGGTTGGAACCACTAAACTAAACACTTAAAAAGAAAACGCGACATATCTTAGTTTTCTTGCATCTTTTACCCTTGCTATACCCCGTAATTCCAACCAAAAAATCCTGTACAAGCGACCCTTTTACTAACTTAGTGGGTCGGTATCTTTTTCGTTCTACCAATTTTTAGGGAAAATGTTGAAATTTGTAATTGTCTGGCAGCCACTGACTAAGGGTACATCGTTATACTGAATCCGCTTCAACCGATCGGATAAAACTTATTCCGACAAAAAATTGCGATATACACGTTTCAGATTGAGTAAGGGATTGGATTGAACGCCATAAGTCAATCTCTGTTTTTCAAGCGATGTGAATTGAGTTCAGTCCGATCGGAGGTTATATTTGTACGATATTCACGGTTTTGGAAAAGGTTTAAAAAATGTAAGTTAAGTAAAACAGCTGATATGTGTAGAAACGAAATAGTGGGAAATAAAATGAGCTTAAATATTTGCTAAAATATAGTGATAGTGTTTCTTTAGTGGTTTGGCGTTATTATTTTGTCTTATTTTCCGAAAATCAATAAAATTAATTTAAAATTTGCCACAAAAGTGAGATCAGAAGTTTATTTTTATTAGTTTGCTCTCTTTGTCATTGTATATACTTTTTATTGTCAAATTTAAAAGAATTTAGAACCGGATTATTTGCATCCAATAAATTCTAGGATGAAGGACACAGTATTAAGTTCAATGCGATCCGTCCAATCGGATTCGATTTTTACGGTGTACCCTTAGTCATTGTCGCGTTATTTATTTTTTACTTGTTATTAAAATTTATCACGAGAGTCACTTAATACGTCTATTAAAATATATTGGTTTAACAATGTGAGATCTATATTAAATTGATAGGGCAATTTAAAACCATGGCGTTAAAGTTAATGACACTAAATCAAAATTCCTCTTTATTAATTTTACACTGTATTTTATTATAGAATAGTGTCATGCTGCGATACTTTTATACTCTGAGTATTAATAAGGGGGGGATTGATCCCCCTCTGGCTATGTCACTGATGGTGTTGTTTTACTTAAAAGCAACAAAAGTTTAAAAGAAAAAACACAAGTTATAAGTTTTATTTTGGCTTATATGTATATTTTATTAATGAAACAACGACCAATATAATATAATTTTATTAAACCGTTAAAAAGATCTTTTAAAGAACTTTACATAAATACTGCATATAATTAATATATCTATCTTTATTTGTTTTAGAAATATGGGCATACAAATCTGAAAATTAAGTGTAAATTTCAATTAGGTGTATTATGAAATAGCATTGCAAGCAGTATTTCTAAAACTATTAAAATAAGACATGTCCAATGTGGTATTTACCGCTTTTTGAAATATTGTTTTAATGGTGATTAAATATACAGGGCGTTCCATTAAAAAAATGACACTTTTTGTTGTACCCTGTAAAATTAAATAATATCATTTTGTTGACAAATACAGATACTACAGAATCAACCCAACAAAACAGCATTTTTGTTTGTTTCATACGTTAAAAAATAAAAAAAGTTTCAGGGATGTAAAGTATTATGTGGTATTTTTAAAGCTCTTTAAAGGTCTTTTTTTTCGTGGCAGAATCTTTTATTTAAAAAAAAAATCATACTTTTTTATAGTTAATTTGTTTTCTGGGAGTTTAAATTTATACAAAATAATATTTTCTGAATAAAGACCAAAAGTAAAAGCTCCTCGCCTTTCGGATTTTTTTTCTTTTTATTTCTGGACAATCTACGAAGGCTAAAAGCCTAAATACTAACGTACCGTGGGTGTCTAAAGCGAGGTAACAGGGAGTTTGTTGACACGGGAATAAAAAACTTGAAGATTAGGGAGGGAAGGAAAGACCGCGGGTAGCAGGTTCCACATTCTAGAAACTCTGGGTATAAGAAAATAAAACATACTTTTTGGAGATATGTTCTGTAGTTCGGCGGATTCATTTAATGGATGGTATTTATTTGGGTACACGCCAAAATAAAATTAAAAGTACTAAAAAACCAAAAAAAAATTTAAACAAGTAAAAAGATAATTTAAAATCGTATCCTGTATGTTTTAAGGGATAATAAAATCATAATTATTGATTTAAAAACTACGGAGTTAACCCAACAAATTGATGTTTTTTTATTTTTTTCGTATGATAAAAATAAAAAAGTTGAGGGGTGGGAAATTTATAACTTGACACCTGGTACATACAGGGTAGCACTAAAAAGTTTGTACGTTTTAGAAAAAAAATCAGTGATGTAGCTAGCGCTCTCTAGTTTACACATAAAAGGTAATATTAGTTGTAAATAGCTTATTTTAAAATGTGCCTAGATACCGAGTTTTATTAAAATATTTAACGTGTATCAAAATTATTAAAATAAATTAAAAAATATTTGTTCTTTTTGACACACTTACTTATTATATGAACTTTAGGATAAAGAGGTGTTTGGTTAGATCATAATATTTTGGAATTTGCTGTTTTTCTGTGTAAAATAAATTACTGGCCACCCTGTATATCTAAAAATACCAAAGTTATAGGGATGAGCCACCTGCTTGTTACACCCGGTATAATAAATTCTAGTTTTAAAGGATTTTCCGGGGGACTTAATGTTTGTTATCTAAATGTAGTACTAAGCACGATAAATTATTATTTACGTTTTTTGGTGTTAAGTCCATTATCACTATACATTAACATTAACTAGAAGTATTTTTTAAAGGCAACAATTATTTTTAATTCGTATATCGGTAAGTACCCCTAGTTATTTGTAAAATTACAATTAGACTTTCAAACTTAGGTGTAACAGTCTTTGTTCTGTATTTGTCATGATAAGATGGCGTCTTATAGCAAATTATTATACGACGATTGTACCTGGTTTCATCCATGGGAAACCAACTGTTTGTGGTCGATAATTGATAACTATCCTATTTTTTTCAAGGTGTTGTTATTTTATAGTAATTTTTACTTGGTAAGTGCTTTAATGTATTTTAATATACAGTATGTCTACTAGACTGGGCCGAAAAAACAAACATTTTTTCTAATGGTACTATAAAAATATTATTCATGACGATGAAAGAAAAATATTCTGAAATTGTTAGCCCTTAATATTAAAATTAATAGGTGCATCATTAAAATTATTTATTTTTCAACAATTGTTGCATTTTTTGTACAAAATTCGGAATCAGTCAATCTTGAACCTTTGACCAATTCATATTCTTGAAGGAAGTTGAATTCTCCACAAAAAGCTCTTTTAGTAAAATTCCGTAGAACAAGCTGTTTTCTTGTAATCGCGCCTTAAACAGTCGCACGAACAAGGTACGACAGAGAGAAAACAATAGGTCTAGTACAGTGTTGGGTAGTATTCGAATACTCGGTCAGAGACAAGAATGAGACGAGCAACTAAATGTAAATAAATGATCCGAGAGAGAGATAGCTGCTGGGCCTTCCTTGTCTGTCTTCAACTAAGGCAAACGCAGATGGCGCGTGAGTCGACTTTATCGTTTGTCCGCCAAATTCAAATTATATAGCGGTGCTATTTTTGCCCTTAATGTTAGGTACTTGTTTTTGTTTCCTATTAATATAAAATATTGGGGTTTAGTTCAATAATTACACACACCTTATTAAAAATGTCATTTATTTGGTTTTTATAAAGATTTTTTCTTACAGATAACCATGTCAATTTTACCTGAAATTATCTGTTGAAAAGCACAAATTTAATATATACACTGTGATCACTAATAAAAGTCAATATTCAAAGTCCAATTAAAGGTAAAAAACCACGAAACACACAATAAATCACAGAAACAAACTGTCCAAACAAATCGGCCATTGAAAAATATCAAACACAAATATCGATTAACATTTCGACGTGCTGCCTGCGGCAAAGTTTGTCAAGTTAAAAATATTCGATTCATGGTATATTTTCTTTTTCTTAATTAGATGTGAGCCAAAAAGGACATTAAAGTTTACATGCAGATAAAATTATCGAAATAAATTTACTTTTTCTTTTTACTATGACCTGTATCCCGTATCTTCCTTATTATAAACTTTTATATATTAGTTATGTTTGGGTAAATCTTAATATTTTGGCATAAAGAATCTGTGGTTTTTCTGTGTACCATTACCATTTATTAGCGGACACCTTGTATACAAAGTTTTTAAAATGGTTTTTTACTTACGGAACCATGAAAAATGTTTTGCTCTGCCAGGTACCTCATTGTCCTGTCGTCGCTTTGATAATTGTTAATATTCAATATTTAAACCACATTTATGGTTTTGTTTTAAGTTATGCCTATTAAAATAATTCAATAAATTTTGTTTACAACATACAGTTCTTTTTGTTTTCTCCTTAATTCTACGCCACTGATCTGCCTAAAATCAAACATGGCCGAAAATGGCCCGACTTGACGTCACAGCCGCGCTAGCTAATATGGCGAATGTCGTGACCTTATCTCATCAACCGACTTTGGGACCATTTACTCGTCTCATTCTTGTCTCTGACTCGGTATTCTGAATAGTATTCAGAATACATTTGGCTTGGTATTCGAATACTATTCGAATAGATATATTTGTTTGGTATTCGGTATTCGGCCGAATACTTTTTGGTCAGTATTCGGTATTCTGGATTCTGAATATCGTTTTTGAATATTCTGGTATTCGAATACTGATATTCTGAATACCGATACTAAAATACCGGTATTCGAATACTAATATTTAAATACCGGTATTTAAATTCGGGTTTTCAAATAGCAGATTGCAGTATTCAAATCATTGTATTCAAATTCTGATTTTAAAAAAGGTTTGATTAGTTTTATTTTAAAGACGAGACAGGTCGCCTAAGGAACGAGATAGCATTACGTTTCTGCATTTTATTTTTTATGTTATTTCAAATCAAAAACCTGTTAGAGGGGAAAATATTAATTTGTATTTTTTAAACCGATAAAGCAGATTTTTACAATTACTTTTTATCAATGCAGTTATTTTTGATAAATTTGGGAGACGTCTTCTATGCTTTAAATAACATATTTTACCGTACAAAAAAAACAATTTTTGTCAGTGTCGTCCGTTAGGGATTAACTGCAAATATTTTTAAAGAAAAAAACAACTTTTTCTTAAAAAAAAACCATTAAAAAAAGGAGCTAGGGTGTTGTTGCTTTTAGTTTTTTTTTAAACAAAGGACCTTTTTTTGCTCTTTAAAATATTTTGGCCTTCAGTATTCATGAATACCCAATCCTGGTATTCATGAATACTGAGTATTCGAATACTTTTTTTCTTGATATTCAATAAATATTCAGTATTCGAATACGTTTTTTGACGGTATCGTATTCGTATTCGAATACCGAATTTCAGTATTCGACCCAACTCCACTCTAGTACCTTTCTCTCTTGATATCTTGACTTACTGTTTTTTTATGGAAGCACCGCGGTAGTGCACTCTCTTGAATAAAAAAGAATTATTAAAATTGGTCCACAATTAACGAAGTAATCGCGTAACATACACAAAAAAACATACGTGACGAATTGATAACCTCCTTTTTTTTGAAGTCGGTTAGAAATACAACTGTTTCGCAAAATTTCGTTTTGTTTTCTGATAATCTGATAATGAACAGTTGTAATTTTTAAATTTTTAGAACAGAATATTGTTAAGCATAAAAATGCGCAACTTTTCTCCAATTTAACCAACCTTGTGTCTCTTACCGTTCTTGAGATCCTAATGGTGCCTCTCGAATTTGTAACAAGCTGTATAGGATTTCTCATTTAAAATATTAAAACTGACAATAATTTTAAATATAACCGGAAGTGCTAGAACTGTAAACATTAAAAAAATTAACCTTATAATGTTGCCAAATTTTAGGAAATTTTTCAAACCTTATCTTTCGAGAAATCGTAATGGGAAACCCTGTACATGGGCGTCACCAAAGTCGGTCTATATAGGGTCGCGACATTCGGCCATATTGCTTTGACGTGTTATGACGTCACATCTCCCATTTTTCGGTCATGTTGTTCAGTGCCGGAGATATACAGTTTATTGTATTAGTAGAACAACCGTTTACACAGCAGTTTTTAATTATTATTAAGGTGTAAATTCTTTTACTTTAAATAAAAAAACATTTGAAATTACATCTTTTAACAAATATCACTTCCAAAACAATGCAAAATGAAATGCGCAAATTCTAGAGGCCACTGGATTGATCATCAGCTTTGATTTTACCCAGTCTTGCCAACTTTTCTCCGTGGAGTGCCCTTCCTTGCGTCCCCGACCTCGAACCGCCTAAAAGTTGAGGATGTGTCGCAACCTTATAAATATAATATATCTAAAAACCACTGATCTTAATGGATTGCTAATGTTATAACCTGCGCGAAACAAAAGTTACATTTCATGGGCGAAAAAACCGGTTTGTACGCAAGCCAGTTAAGGGTAAACGCACCCGGACCCAAACAAACTATTCGCATTATAGGAAAGAATTTGTTGACCGCGTCCTGCTTTTCTGTTCGAACGTACGGTAGCTAATGAGCGTTACGGTCAGACCGCGGACGAAGGTACGGGGTGCCGGTGTTTGTATTTTGCCACGGCTTTTAAGTGTGCATGTTCGTCCACCCACTGCGCGCGGTCGTAAAAATCGAAAAATGCTTCTTGCCACTGCGGATCTAAATGTAGGTTATCTATGCTAAAAACTGAGACATGGGACCGACACCAACCCTATACCAGATGCTATTGATGCTAAGAGGAACACTTTGGTAAAGAACATTTTTATTTTGGAATTTGTGAAAAAAGTTGATTTTTGTTTGCCCCCCCTAGAAAAATATAAGTTTTCGAAGCGAATTCTCTATTGGTATTTTTATCGTGGGCTTAATCAAATTTTATCGAAAAATGTTAAATTTCGCAAAAATAACTTACTTTTTCTAATAATTACGGGCATCTGAAAATCTTGCATAAAAAAATTAGCCTGATTATTTCCTTCCTATTAATTTTGACCAATCGCTTTTTGTAAATTTGATGAAATTTAATCGACAAATCCCAAATTTTGCAAAGTTATCTCTATCTTTTAAAAAACTATTGCCAGTTGAAATATTTTTGGGGGTAATACTCCTAGTGCATTTATTTTTTCGAAAAAATTCGGAAAAACGAGTTTCTAAGTAATTTGTTTTTACAAATAGCATAAGCGAGAGTGGTTTTAAAAATCCGAGTTAAAGACGAAGATTTTTCACTTTCGCGAATGCTGTTTGTTTAAACAGATTACTTAGAAACGTGTATTCAAATTTTCCACATGAAAAATTAGATGTATGAGGGATACTTTTTATAAGATTATTTCCTGAGTTAAATAAAAATTTGATTTTAGTTCTTTTTTTTGTTTAAACAATAAGAACAATATAACTTACAACTTGTCAAACTTGCATGAAATATTTTCGATTTTTTTCTGGAAGAACTGCTGACAGCTAAGTTGACAGTTGTTAAGTAATTTTTCCACTTTAAATTTATATTTGACATACCAATTCTTGACAGCTATTGCTCAAAATTAATAGGAAGGAAATAATCATAAATTATATTTCAAGACCTATAAATTTAATCGATTAAACTACACAAAAATTTTCTGAGCAAGATTTTTCATGAAAAATAGTTGAATGGACAATAATTTAATAAAAACACGAGACCGTGCAGCGGTCGAGGGTTTTTATTTCAAAAGTAAAAACAAGAGACCGCAAAGTGGTCGAAAGTTTTTTAAATTATTGTCTATAAAATTTTTGCCAAGAAATTCTTGCAAAAAATATTTGGGTAGTTTAATCGATTTAAATTTGTAGGTCGAGTGGTATACAGCTAGATTATTTCCTGAAAACTTACATTTAAGCCAAAAACACTGATAAGAATGTTTGAAATTTTCTTTCAATTTTGACAACTAGTTTGGATGACGAAATTTATTCGCGGTTAAACAGCACATGTGGTTTACTCACTTATCTAAACAAAATTTATCCGAAAAATGGTGGTTTCTGATTGGGCTATTTTCTATTGAGGAAATAATCACGCTCACTTTTTTTATGTAAGATTTTTAGATGCCCCGTATTATCAGAAAAGTAAGTTATTCTTGCGAAATTTAAGATTTGTCGATAAAATTTGATTAAAGTCACGAAAAAAATACAGTAGGAAATTTGCTTATAAAACTTAGATTTTTCTAGGGGCGGGGAAATCAACTTTTTTCACAAATTCGAAATAATTTTTTTTACCAAAGTGCATCTGGTACAAATTTGGTATGGGTCCCATGTCTCAGTTAGATAAACTAAATTTAAGCATCCTGGCGACGCCCATGACTCTGTATATTGGTAAATTTATGCATAAACATACTCTAAGCATTAACGCATAAAACATATAGCACACATGTCAAGGCAGTTTCCGAGAAAATTATTTTTTATCACTGGGCCATATATCTATTGACAAATCTATAAACACTGATTAATGTTTTTAACCTATTAATAATGAATTCCACGTTAGTACCGAGTACTTCTAAGCGCAGAAGTGCATTTTTTCGGAAATGTTTTTTAAATTTTACATAAATTTGATGTGAAGTGTTATTGCTTTTGCTTTTTATTGCAATGTGTTTTGTGATTGTATATTTTTTTCTTTTTTAAAATAGGCGCTAAATTAAACACTTTTTATTTATATTCTTAAAAAATAGTGTGATTTTAATATATTACTACATATGTATTTTAGCAGTATTTTAGCTTTAAAAATTCAGGGTGATTTAAAACTCATCACGACACTTAAGGCAGTGATTCTACATAATAAAGTAATGGTACAGTTTGATGGAATATTTTTTTCTTCTTACGTGCGAAAAAGTTCATTTTTTCGCACTAGGGCAAAAAAGTACTAAAATATCAAACCATGCACATTTGTTGTTGAAAAAATTGACGTAGATATTATAATGGTAATTTCTTTTCTTTAAAAATATGAGAAAAGTTACTATAAAAAATGGGTCTGTAACGCACAGTTTTTAAAATACAGCGTGATAATTTTTTTAAAAAATCTAAATTTTTTATTAATATTTTAAAAAATATTTACTTCATCATTTTGAAATTTGACAATATTATTTGTTGTTTTAAGAGAGCAAATTTAGCCCTAAATAGATTAAAATTATAAGGTCTAGTGGCGTCCCGGGGTCATCTTAACAAATAATGTTGGCAAAAAAATGAACGCCACTGACTTTTTGCCAACTTTAATATTTGTTGTTTGATTAGGCGTCTAAAATACAACCTTCTTCACCTTTGGTATTTTTTTCTTCTCATTTCGTTTTGAAGGAAAAAAAAATAAAAACAGTTTTATTGCATGCCACTGAACAAAATTGGTTTTTAATTTTTGCTAAAAAATCTCTATTTAGGGCTAAATTAGCTTCCTAATACAACAAATATTATTGCCAAATTTCAAAAGAATCGAGTAAATATATTTTTGAAATATGGATAAAAAAAGTTTTTTTTTTTTTAATTGATCACCCTGTATCTTGAAAACTGTGCATTTCAGACCCATGTTTATAGAAACTTTTTCTCATATTTTTTTACCAACAAATCGCCTTTTTTAATATATTCGTCTATTTTTCAAACACCCTGTATTAGCGAGTCGCAATGAAGGATTTTCATGAGCTTAATGTTTAAAAAAAATTTGGTTTGGGCAACCCAACTTAAGAGGTGAAAGAAACACATTCCGCAGACACCAATATATCCACAACAAAAAAAAATCTTCAATCCGCTATTAATCTGCAAAATGCTACAAATTATACATTTACCATTAATGTTAATAAGTTAATTTTTTATTTTTCCCATATTTTTAAAGAAATTTAAGATAGCCAATTGATGTATTATAGCTCGTAGAATTTAAAAATTGTATTAAAAAACAATTGCATGAAAAACGAAGTTTTACCCCATAAATATTGTATTTTTAAATGGAACACCATATTTATTATTATTATTTATGAATTTTATGGTCAATTCTAAATATTTTTATTAAGGGTGCTACATGTTTATCTTTTACTGTTTTGAGCTATTGACGTTATATAATTAAATATCCTTTAAAGTAATTTTTTTTATTTCTTTGAATATTATCAATTGGTGTATTCCTTTTATGCTCTAGAACCGCCCGGAACGACACCAAGGGTGTTTCTTTTACAATTTTTTGACATTTTTTTCATGTTGTAGAACCGTTCTTGGCACTATTGACAGTTCAGAGAACGGTTCCAGAACGGTTCTACAAGGTAAAGGAATATACTAAATGTATCTTCTTTTTGCTTCACTGGCATTTCTTCACACCTGTAATATAACGTTACTATGTGTAGTTTTCATCTAACGAATAATTCCTTTTAAAAAGCTTGTTTTAAAATCCACCAATGGGTAAAAATTTTAATGACTTAATGAAGTATTAGGTAATCACCTGTATTACCTTTATTGTGTATTGACATATTTTTTAAATAATATTAACCGAAAATATGACTCTTTAAGCGTCGATAATCCAAAATTAGAGACAGACACCTTTAATAAAAAATACTTACAATTGAGCAAAGAATTCAAAAATATATAATATTATAAATATGGTGTTCCATTTAAAAAATGGTGTAATTATCATCATCATAATTCTGAAATGTATACAAATCTACATCTGCAAGATTATGTTTCAGAAAATGATGAGGTTCTTGATATGTTAGGTGATCTATTTTTAATAAAAATCGTTGAATTAAATATTGAAGATGCCTAAACAATATTACTTGTTCCAAACAAAAACTTGAAATTTGCTTTTAAGAGTTTATTTAAATAATACTTATTTATTTTCAAGGCAATTAAAAAACTGCGCTTGTAAAACACTTATTTAGTTAATTTAATGAATTACTAACAAATTGACTTGTATATTTGCAAATAATAATATGATAATTAACCATGTTCTCTTGTAACGTAAGAGTTAAAACTTACATTGTCATGATCCCTTAATTCTTTAATAATACCTTAAAAAAGGTACTTCCTTGTTTTGAAAACGTTTTTGATGCGTTTTAATAATAGTAGGGAGGATCCGGGAAGCCCCGCCCACCTAAGCAAAGTTGAATATTGTGAAGTGTCAGTAACATACTGGTTAAGCAAGTAAAGCAACAACAAAGGATGTATTTCACTCGTCCAATACGAAATGTTTACAGGCGGGTATTGACGTTAGACTGTCTCTTTTCCTTACATTGCCTACGTGTTAAGTTATTTAGCTGATCCGGTATAAGGCCTCTGACACGATACTAAGTGTCAACGTCAGCGGCCAGCGTTGAGCGGGAAATGTAAGAGCGCTGTCTTTGATCTCTATGGGAAAATAAAAGAACAGCCGCTCAACGCTGACGCTGATTTATCATGCCTGAGCGTTAAATCTCTATTAAAAGCAGCGTTGATTGCTTTTATTAAGGTATGCTTAATTTTTGGATAAGTGAACGTTTTCAGTAAAAAAACCTTGGGTATTTGTGACTCTACCAATGGGTGGAGATGCTCGATAGATTGGGCATTGTTGTTATTTCTTACAAAATTTGAAATATCTACACACCTAAATGGTGAATGTATGGTTGGTGCCACATTGGCCAGAGCAGTTTTCTCTGGGCGGTCTTACGCGATAACACATTTTTTCAAAAAATCATGCATAGTAAAATACCTTATTTTGATGTATTATTGATGCAAATTAATACTTCTATATCGTAGTAAGGTTGAAATTTTCACAGAAAAAAATACATCAACCTGCATTTAAGGACGTCCCAAAAAAATCACTTTTCTTAGGCTTTTTTTTAAACTTTGTATACACATACTTATAAGTGTCCTCTATATACATAGGATTTTTTAATAGGCCTTGCGGCACTAAATTTCGAGATATAAAATTTTAAAATTTGTATATTTAACATTTAAGTCCTATCATGGCAGACATTTTAGTGATCATTTAATTAAATTTCATTTTAACTTTTTAAACAAAAAAAAACACTTACGAGCGGTACTCGTATACGAGGTATCTCAAAAAATGTAAATTTTGCTTAAGAGAAATACTATGATTTTTACAATATTGAACACTTTTATATATATAAAAAAATGTTGTGAATAAAAAATAGAGTTTAAATATGCAAATTTAAAAGATTTTTTATTTTTTCTGCCATAACGAGCATTTCTGTGATTTTTCCCTGTGTTGCAAGTTCTTAAATTTCCTTTACACTTTACATTTCGAAATAAGTATGCACTATGTACAAACTTTAATTCTGACCATAATCACATAAAAATAAAAAATCTTATAAATACACAAGTTTGCATCTTTAAAAATATTTTTAATCTCGTTTGTTTTTCTTTATTTTTTTCAAACATAAGAAATATTCATTATAAATATATTTTTAAATTTTTATGAAGCTCTAACCCAATGTTTTTATTTTTATAATAATATATTATACAGGGTGTTCATCTAAAAACTTACCACTCAAGTTATCTGCGAAGAGACAGATTTAAGAAAATCGCCGAAACACGTCAGGATATTTATGGAAGAAAAGTTTTTACAAAAATTCGACGTAGCCCCTTGAACCCATTAACCCTCAGGGCCACCCCCAATATCTTAAATGGGTCAAGTGATATATTATTTTAAAGCTCCTGACAAGTACTTTATAACCATAGAATATAAAGTTAATATCTTTACCTACTACAAAATGGAGGTACTATAAAAATTACCCAAATGCCTGATTGAAATAGCCATATTTTCGAAACTAATAAAGCAGGATGTACTTATTGGGGTATTTTTTTAAAGCTCTTTTAAAGATCTTATTATTTTTAATATAATATACAGGGTGATTTTAAAAAATCACTTTTTATCCTACCCTTTATATTATTGCTAATATCACCACTCAAAATATTTTTAAAGAGCTTTAAGAAAATACCACGTTAAATACATCTAACTTTATTAGTTTCGGAAATATGGTCATCCCAAATCAGGTATGTGGGTTTTAAAGTATAACCAAAGACAATTATTGTAGTTTGACTATAGACACTATAACCAAACAAACATGTTTTGACATTTAATGTCAAAGTTTTCAGAATATCCCAAAAAAACAGAAAAATTGTGAATTTTTAAAGCCTAAATAATAGTAAGTTTTTATTTTTATTAGTTTTATTCCATTTGTCTTGACAACGGTGGCAGATTTGCCACCGAAACGTCGATTTTTAATTATCTGTTTACTTGTTTAAAATTTTTTTGGTTTATTAGTACTTTTAATTTTATTTTGGCGTGCACCCAAATAAATACCATCTATTAAATGAATCCGCCAAACTACAGAACATATCTTCAATAGACTCCCCAGAACAATGCTAAATTTTTGGGCATCAGTTTGGACGCTGGCTTGGCTGAATTTATGAAGCGGCAAATTATACGTATTGTTTACGTGTGTACTCGATGGATATCCGCTTCATAAATTCCACGATGCAAGCGTCCAAGCTAATGACCAAAAATTTAGCATTGTTTTGGGTGTGTATAGTGAAACTACAATTGTCTTTGGTATCACCATTTTGTAGTAGGTGGAAATATGGACTTTATATTTTGGGGTAATAAAGTACTCGACAGGAGCGTTAAATGATATATTACTCGACCTCGCTTTTTCTTCAAGAATTTTGGGGTGGTAGCCCTGGGGGTTAAGGGGTTAAAGGGGCGTCGTTCATTTTTTGTATAAAACGTTCCCTCTTAATAAATATCTTGACGTGTTTTGGCGATTTTTAATCTGTCTCTTTAAGCCAGATAACTTGAATGGTAAGTTTTTAAATAAACACGTCGATTCTTTAATATTTTTAATTTTGGGTTTTAGCATCAGACATACTCTTTACAGCTTTGTTAATTTTATTACTTACTCTTTTCGAACAAATCTGCCATTATTTAATCACGAAGTCATTATTTACTAATTGTTTAAACGTCAATATAACCTTAAAAACTTTTCAAAAGAAATATGTTCCCTATAATAGAGTTGTTGACACCTCTAGAGACTTTAATGGTCGCACTACGGAATGTCCTTAAAACGTTTTTTGACGACTGAAGGACTAAAGCAGTTTCATAGACACAAATTAGCTAACATTAGCATTTTGTAGCTTGTCGCACGGAGATGCTCTTCGCTCTATACAAAATATTTTTAAGGTGTACCATAGATTCCTTATTTATAAAAATCTATGGAATGTTCCATTTAAAATAGATAACTTTAATCTACCACGACTAAATAAAACACCCTGAAACACCCTGTATACAGGGTGTTTCCTAACTAATTGCGGTAAGAAAACTTAAGGGCGTATTCCTGAGTTAACTTTATAAAAAAAAGCTTCATATAATCATAGGTCCTCAATTTTTTCGTTCCCATGATACAGGGTGTCAAACTTTTAAAAACCTAAAAATTTCTAAAACACTTTTTATTAAAATTTGTGAGACTCGATATAAACCTTGTTTAATTAGGTATTTGTTTTTGTTGTTACATAATTGCTAATAAGAAGATATAACACTTAATCTTTAAATGAAAAAAATGTACCAATGTTTCTTGTATGGTCCAGGATTATGCAGTTTAACGGATTTTTTTCTGGAAAACTAAACAAGCTACTTAAAAATATGAAGATACAAAAAAGTTGTGTTTTTAGATGTTTCATCTGGAAAAATAAAATTCAATATAAAGTCAGTGGCGTACATTTTTCTGTCAACTAATATTAGCTAATATGCGTGCCACGCCGCCACTGCTTCTCACTAATTACAAGTTAGTTTAGGGCTAAATAAACTACCTATTTTAACAAATACCATAGCCAAATTTTATTAAAATCGGATAAGGCATATTATTTAGGATATTATTAAAAACCCGATTTTATTTTTGAAGTTTTACACCCTGTATCTTAAGCATTTTCGGACCTATGTTTGTATAACCTTTTTCATAAAATTGGCTCGAAAATACACCCCTAAATTTTATACACCGCAATTAGAAAACACCCTATATATGCAGTCTTTTGTTTAGAACTATTTTAGATCATGACATATTTGACTCTAACGTTACTGTTACTTTTGAAACACTTAATGTAGATTTCCGTCTGATGGAAGTAAAAGAATTTTTGTTTTAATATCGACGAAAATAATTAAACTTATATTTAAACATTTTTTTCTTTGTTATTTATCTAGAAAGTTGCGACAAATCCGATTTTGACGTATTTTGATATACAGGGTTTTTTGTGGCGTTGATCGCGAATCTGAAAGAATTTTTTATCCGGAAACGTCTTCGTTTCTAACCATTTCAAATCACAGTTTTCTATGTATTTAACACCTTTTATCAAATAAATTGCGAAGGTTCACTTTAAAAACGCTGGAACCATGTATACACTGTGCGACCATAGCCCGCTGCGGCTGAAAACGATTGATAAGTTAAAAAATGCAATTAAATATTAAAAAGTATAAAATACGTAGAAAAACACAGTTTTAAAAGGTAAAAATCAAATACAAGGCGTTCCCACTTTTATATACGCAAAATAACTTAGCACCTGTACAAGATACAAAAATAAATTAAAAATATATTTTTTTAATTGGAACACTTTTTTACTTATTAGAAGTTCTTACAATGGAAGGATAATCAATTACATGTCAATATATTATTTGTCACTCTGACAGTGGCAGAATTATTCAAAAATAATTAATACCAAAATATTATTTTCTTACTTCACTTCTAATCGTTAATGAGTTTATCAGCATATTGTTGATATCTCAAAAACCAGCAATAATTGACGTATAGTGTGTTTTTGGTGTAGAATTCAATACAGAGACAAAATTTCTTAAAATGTACAGGGTGTTCCTAAAAAAACCTATTTGACAATAAAAATTATGTTTTTGAAACACCGTGCATGTCACCTAGTACTGTCAATAAAAAAGTGTCTTCAAATAAACATTTTTATTTAAAGTTTATTTTTATATCTTATACAGGGCCAGGTTATTTCGTATATAAAAAAGGCGGACACCCTGTATTGTGTGCCACTTTAGCTTTAAATTAAGAATTGTACAAAAGGTAAAAAATATGGAGAATAAACTGAAAATAAGTTAGGTTTAATTTTTAACTTTGATAATGGATATCTCCAGAACAAAATATTTTGGAAAAAATCATAATCGTGATCAGCGCTTCAAAAACCTCCATATGCCAAATTTCGATAAAATCGGAGTTACCGCAACTTTCTAGGTAATTTGCTTACATTTATTTTGAGCATTGTTTATCTTATATTATTATTGATTTTAAAAACATTTTATATTTTTAATTTTAACTCAAGACTTCGCCTGTAACAATAAAATTCTATTATTTTTTCCCACTAATAGTAATGAATCTAATCAAAGCCAATCGATTGTAACAACGCTAGACAAGGACTTTAAAATTTAGTTCTTGAACTTTATTTTAAATTCTTCAGTGTTTTAATTAGTTTTAAATCACCATGGAGACAAAAAAACAATTTATTTATCTCCCGGGCAACCACTACGTAAATACGATGTCATAAATCCTGTGAAAAATCATAAAAGGGTTATTTTTACAAGTTAGTAAACTGAATTCGATAAAATAAGTTTAAATTGTTAAATATTAAACTGAACTTTAATTTGTTTTTAGTTGTGCTTTATACATTCAAGAAACAATAAACACAATAATTCATATTTTTATTATGTTTTTATGACCTGATCCCAGTATAAGGTAGTTTATTTTAAAAAGACATTTCAACGATGGCGATTCAAAGTAAACTTTTTAAAAAGTGCAGTGACATACATACGTGGACCTCATGTGAAGGTTTTAGTGCTGAACTTATTTTGAAAATTTTTAAAGAATCGTTGAGAATGTATGTCACGTTACAAATGGTAAAGTATTATTTTTTTGTTCAAATTTCTCGAGTAGATAATTGTTTAAAAAGTTGCGGCAACTCCGATTTTGACGAAATTTGATATATAGGCTTTTTTGGCGCTGATCACGAATTTGAAAAAAGGAGTACGTTTTGTTCTCGAGATATTTCATCATCCAAGTTGAAATTCAAACTATTCTAGTTTCTATATTCCACCTTTTTTGCACAAAATTTCTTGATATAACACTAAATTGGTACATAATATTTTATTACTATCTTTAAAAAACCTGTTTTTAGTTATTTGAGACGTTTTTTCATTAAATTCCAAATCTTTTACTACTAAATCCTGAACCATGCAGACCATGCGTATGAATGGTAGCAGACATGGCGTAAAACCTTTTATACTAATAAAGAAAGGCATAAAACCAATAAAAAACATGCTTTAAAAGATTTTTTTAAATGTTTAATAAAATTCTGTGCAAGAAGGGGGACTATAGTAAAAATAAGGATAGTTTAAATTTCAACTTTGATGACGAATATCTTGAGATCGGAACGTTTCTGAAAAAAATTCAGATTCGTGATCAACGTCCCAAAAACCCCGTATAACAAATTTGGTCAATATCGGAGTTGCCGCAACTTTCTAGACAATTACTTAGAGTACTATTACTACTATTACTAGACTTAAAGTATATTTGAATTAGTATTCTTTTTCTGAAAAGTGTGCAACATGCTATTTTGCCGCACGCAAAATTAATTTAGGAAAGGCCACGAGGGTGAAAGTTCTGATAAGTTTTAGGATCAAAAAGACAACATTTAAGTGGTGTGAGATGAGTCACTAATTTAGAATGTGTCATCGATTTATAAACTGGATGCATCGCCGATCTTTGTGAAATATGGGCGTTTTTGGGGCGCTGATTACGAATCTGAAAGGATTTTTAGTCGGACATGTTTTGTTTTCGAGATATCCAAAATCAAACTTGAATATAAAACTAACTCAAATTTATCATATTTCACCACCTTTTTGCACGGAATTCTTGTATTTTCCGCTAAATTGGGTCTTAATATTTGATTTCTACCTCTTAAAGACCCTTTTATTTATTGATTTAACCCATTTTTTCTCTAAATCAAGTTCTCAATCATTTCAATCGCAGTAGCCATGGCGCCGAGACGACTAAAGCGATTGAAAGTGAAGCTTTACAATTTATGGAAAAACTGGGTAAAATAAATAGAAAATGGGTTCAAAAAGGTGAAAATCAAATATTGTGTGCCACTTTAGCTTTAAGTCAGGAATTGTATGCAAAAAGGGAGAATATAGTGAAAATATGATTAGTTTGCATTTTAACTTTGATAATGAATATCTCCAGAAAAAACATTTCCAGAAAAAAATATTTTTCGTAATCAGCGCCCCAAAAAACCCGTATACCAAATTTCATTAAAACTGGCGAAGCATCCGGTTTGTAAATAATTACCAAAAATATTTTAGAACTCATAAAGATATGCCGCTTTACTAAAAATTGCTTATCAAAACTTAAATACTTTTATTTTTATGTTAAACGATTTTATTACTATAAAAATTATGTTGGTTGTGTACTACAAGTTAAAAAATAATGCGGTAAGTCCTAGCCACCAGATCGCACCAATCTTCCCATCAACCTGGGGTATTGATCAGACAGAAATAATAAAATTGTTGGGCGTAGCGTCTTACAGTAAATAATGATATAAATTTCACGATTTTATTATTTGTCTGATTAAGACCCCAGTTTGATGAGAAGATTGGTGCGATCTGGTAGCTAGGACTTACC
>JACEGR010004132.1:0-92002 GCA_014170235.1 Listronotus bonariensis
GAAAATGATGTCAAATGCATCAGTTTTACGTTTAGCATACAAAATATAAATTTTAGCTCTTCATACGGCCGCCACCTTGAATATTTTAAGTTGCCCAGAGATGCCAGAGTGGAATCAATCGGATTCTTAAAATAGAACCCCTATACAACTAAAATCCGCAAAAACCTTTCTCATACCTCAAATCCAACTTTTCTTGTTGGCCACCGGACTACACCGGTTTATTACAAACCAAAATTATTTCAATATTAAGTAAATTCTAACTAAAATATATTAGTTTCTAACTTGCATACCTATACCTGATTACCTAGCTTCAATAATTGTCAGTAGCCTTTGCCAAAATTAACCGCATGTTTAAAATGTAAACACGAAGCAGACTGGGAAACTTCATAATTACATTGATAACTAAACCATCAGAAACACGTTTTGAAACTTAGTTGCAACAATGCGCTAGTTGGTTATTTTATTTATATTCCATTAAAGGTTGCACATACAGGGTTTTTCAAAAGAAGCGCAAAAGTTCGTTTTTTCTGTACAAAAAAACTAAAACACGATATTGCTAAAAATTATTGAAGAATTCCTACTACTTGGACTCAAGACTCATCTGCGAATGCTGACAATTCCTTTCTTAACTGTCTACACATCACTGAGTTATGGATGGGTCCACATTTAATTAATTCGGAAAGTAATACCGCAAAGTACACAAAAAATGAAAAAGTAAACAAACCTTTTCGAATGCACATAGCCTCGGACAGAGCCTGATTACATATTTTTAGATAAATAATAAGAAAAACTTAAAAAGCATCCTCTTATTTCGCCTCTGTCCTACTTATAAAACCGAAGGCACGTGGCGTGGTACTAGAAACTCGTCGGGTTGAATATTTTTTGCTGCAATAAATCATTGTTTACAAAAGGGTTTGTTTACTTTATCATTTTTTGTGTACTTGGTGGCATCGCTTTCAGAATAAATTAAATGTGGACCCATCTTTACTCCAATATACAGATTTTTAAAGAGCCTAAGAATAAAAACGTTTTCGAAATATAAATCTCTATTTTTTCGACAGTTAAGAGTATAGTAAGAACATTTTAAAAGCCCAAATTCGGTACCCTTTGAAAATAATACAAAAAACATAAAAAAGGCCGCCTGCAATCGGACTATGTTATACAAAGGCGCCGCTATCCTTTACAGCGACGCGCCGATACACTATGGGATAGAAATCCATTATTTTGGCTAAAAAGCAACTTTAAAGTTTTAATGGTTCATGCTGTGTTTTTCAAAGTAGATACTCCAAACTACATGTACGCAAAATTATAAAAGGATATGACGACTTCTATTGGGGTAATAAGAAACTTGAAAATGTATTTTAAGTAAATATAGATATACAACATTTAATCTACTTAGTGTATTATTATAGCCTTGTTTAATAAAAACGTCAAAGAGTTTAAATAATAAGAGCTATTGTTGTGTTTCCGATGCAGTCTCGCGAAGTCTCGCTACTTTTGTCAAAGATTTTTACCTTTTTCTTTATCAGTTTTTGTACTTACAATTGCCTTTCTACTTTTGCTACTTCTGAGTGTAAGGACAGATACAAGATTTTTTTATAATTTACAAGGTTTTCCATTTTAAAATTTAATATGTTTTGTCCTACACTGTGTATATCCTAAAAGATAAAAGCATTCTGATGAAAGATATGGATTCTACAGGATCTACCCCAACAAAACAGTGTTTTTTTATTTATTTTATACGTTAAAAAATAAAAAAGTTGGGAAGATGTATATTACGCTTCTAAGAATAATTTAAAATTATTTTTCAGATTTGAATGGTAATATTTCCGAAACTAATTGAGAAGGACACATCAAATGGAGTATTTTTTTAAAGCATTTTAAAAGATTTTTTTGGTGGTGATATAATATTCAGGGTATTCCATTGTAAAAATCATACCTATTGTCGTACCCTGTATATCATATGAGATAATAATCATCGGGTTACTGATTAGAATACTACCGAATTAACCAACAAGCTGACATTTTAGTTTATTTTGTACAATAAAAATAATAACGTTAAGGGGGTGTAAATTTATAATAACATATAATAAGTTTTAGGTTTCTAAAAAACATTTGTAATAATTTATAATATTTTTCCAGTAAAAAGCACCCCATTTTAAGTTAGATTGGTAAGTTTCAGAATTCTGACTAAAAAAATTAATTTCTATCCCATAGTGCGATGACCAGCTGCATCAACCGGCATATCATAAAAGAAATATAGCAAAGGCGGCCGCGAAGACAAGCATTCCGATTTATTTGCTTTAAACTTTTTTTTATTTTTTTTCTTATCAAAGAGCACCGAATTTACATTTTTAAACTGTTCCTTCTATAAAATCGTATACGTCATCATTACGACAGTAGGAAATTATTCCGTCAACTTTTTAGAGTGACCTTTTTTAGGGTAATTAATTTTTACTTGTAAATGAAAAGCTGCAAACTGTCAAGATTTTTTTTCGTATATTATTACACAGTAGAAAATTGTTTTCATTTATTTTCTGATAAAACATTTTATTTTATATCGAAGCAAGTGATCTCAACTTAAAAGAAACCCTTTAGTGAAAATTTTCATTTTTGAAATCTGCGGAAAAAAAGTTGATTTTTTGGGTTGCGCCCGAAAAATATTTTATTAAAGTTTTAATTAAACCCCTTTTTTCTGTTTTTTCGTAAATTTAATCAAATTTCATTAAAAAAATCAAATTTTTAAAACATATAGATATTTTTTTTAACCATAGGTAGCCATTTTTTTCATTCCACAATTTTTTATGCAAAATTTTCATGGATGCCTCTAATTATCAGAAAAAGGTAGATATTCTATAAAAATTTGGGATTTAACGGCAAAATATGATATAATTAGCAAAAAAAAAAAATACAAAATAAAAATACACACAGACGCTTTAGAAACTTGAATTTTTTTCTGGGGAGGGGGATATTAAAAAAAACATTTTTCTTTCGGAAATTTCAAAATTAAAATTTTCTTTACCAAAGTTCTTTTCTAAAGGCCACTAGCTTTTATATATGGTAAAATGATCCTTTACTTACTCAAAGACTTCTCCTTCTCTTTTGCCCAATCGTCGAGCTGTGGGAGATCTACCGCTCTTCTATAGATACTTTTACGGCTTCTGCTCCGACGAATTGTCCAGTATAGTCCCTCCTCTTGAAGCTCCCACCAGAGAAACTCGTGGTGCCGCGTATGCATCCCTATACGGTTCAATTGGACAGGCCCCGAACTTCCCATTTCGTTCGTTCTTTTATCCCTAGAATTTCTAGACTGTGGAACCTGCTGTCCGCGAAGTTCTTTTCTTCCCCCAAATCTTCAAGTTTTTAAGTCCCGTGTCAACAAATTCCCTCTTACCCTGCTTAAGACACCCACGGTACGTTAGTATTTTGGCTTTCAGCCTTCGTGGATTGTCCAAAGATAAAAAAAATATGAAAATATTATCTACGCCAGTGGGTGGACATGTATTATAATAATATGATTTATATTTAACGATATTTTTTGCAAACCAAGTTGCACGAGTATAGAAGCAAAACAGGATGTATAGCCAGAATCAACCTTTACCCCTCCAAACTAATGGCGCTTCAACTTACTCCTCCAAACCAATTAAATTGAAAATGTGAGATACATAGGAATAAGGCAATGTTATATATGCTTATTTTTTTCCTTTTTTATTTATAACTTATTTCTCTTTTTTTTACACAGTAATCCTGTCTCAAGATCAATGTTAAATAATCTGTATTTGAGTACCAGGATATACATATAAGGGAAATAAGCAACTAGCCAAAGTAGGTGCATTGGTTCCGTTTTACAGTTAGGAACCTTTCTGTGATACTAGAGGTGACCCAATGCATGAAGTCAAAAAATAGCCTAAACCGGGGTATACACGGCCATGAAAACCTGAAACGCACTTGCATGAAAACAAATGTCAAATGAAGCCTTTGATACACACAATTCAGATGTACCTGTCAGTTCTGCGTCAGTTTTGGCAGCTGGTGGCGTAATCAACTTAAATATAAGCGTGATTCAGCGAAAAGATTTTTTTATTACTGTCAATGTATTCATTACTTTTAACTTTCCAAAAGCATGGATAACCTTGGTACCTATCTATAAAATCACGCAATACATCTTCCTGGCGCCAGAGAGCCATTTTGTTACCTCAAAACCAACAGTATAATCCCGTAAACGACGTCCCTAAACTAAAACGTTAACTGACGTGTCCTACACATGTACAAGTTTGCACGACACACGCGACGAAAAATGAAACTCGGACATCGAGTCGCATGCCAAGCCTGATGTGGCAGTTTTTTAATAAACACGGTCAAATTTGCGCGCGAGCTTTTGTTTTTTTGACAGATGTGACAGTTTTGCATGATCGTGTATACCCCGGTTAAGAGGCAAAAGAAACTCACTGCAGTGTCTCTCCAGGCCAAAGACCAGCAAAAAAATGCATTTTAGAGCTGCCCTAGTAGGTATACCAAGAAGCTATACCTATTAGATCTTTAAAAGAATAATAAACTGATTGTAGTCATGTAAATTCTAATATGAGACTATTTAGGAGACTCGGAGAGTTAAATCATTACAGCACTAGAAACAGGACTATTATAGATGTTCCTTTACACCGGACCACCTTTTTCGAAAACTCTCCTTTTTACGGTTGTCTTACCCTCTACAACAAGCTTTCAAGAGATTTTAGAAATATGCATGGTGGTAAATTCAAGAATGCCGTTGGCAATTTCTTATTGACAAGGCATTTTACTCGGTTGCAGAGTATATGCGACATTAGACTTTGTTACTTTGCTTGCGTTTTGATTTGACAATTTTAATATTCTTTTATATGTATATATTTATACAAAATTTTAACTTTATTTATAGTAATTATTTATAGCTAAGCTTTCTGTTCATTTGTATTCTTTTTGTGTGTTTTTTACAATTACATTTTATATATTTATGTGTCTATGTATATTTGTGTATATCTATATATTTTTTATAGTATTAATATTTATATTTATTTATATTGTACCTATTGTGCATTTTTTAAGGTAATATATTCTATCTATCTATCTATCTATCTAAATTTCTAAGAGGACCTGGACCTTTAAAGTATTAAAATAATTTCTTTTCGAAACATTTTCAACCTTGAGAAAAGTTTTATCTTGAGCCTTGAGTTATTATTTGTGCTAATTATTAAGAAGTTAGAAACTTTAATAGAAGAGTTTAATTAGAATAATCTGAAACTAAATCCTATTGCGAACTAACTTTCAGAATTTTTGTGACAAGTTAGATAAAATTTAATGCCTTACTTTTAAGGAAAACTTTCTATAAAGGTTTTTAAAAGTTTAAACCAATAATAGCATTTTCAGGAAAGTTTGTGTTGAATACACCGAAACTGTAAAGTCGGCTGCCAAATATATTTTGTTTTTTAGAAAGTTAGTGTCAAATTAATAGCGGTCAAAGTTTAATTCCCACAGGCTAATGGGTGGAAAATAACGGCTTATTGCAAAAACTTTGTAGTTTTATTTGATTAGAACTTTTAAATAGGAAATTAGCAAACAATACAGCGTGTCCTCGAAAGATTTTACCAAATGGAAAACTTTTTAATTATTAACTTTACGAAAAAAAGTACTTCTTCATAAAAAGTCCTGTTTGATGAGATATTAAAATATTTATAAAATACCGACGCCTTGAATCTTAGAAACAAACCAACGCCGAACGAAAGTTTATGGGAACTTTTTTCATAAAATGATATAAGAAATCACTCTTTAAAGTTTCGTACCGTATGTAGAAAATATTCTGTATATTAATTTGGAAACAAGTCCTTTTTAAGCCACCCTGTACATTCAACATACAGGTATTTTTGTGGAAATGTATTTTCTCATTAAGCACGACTATTTATGACAAGTCACTTTTTGTAAAATTAATAATTATAAGTCTATTTTTTTGCATTTATAGCAATAAAAATGTCTCGGGATGGTTAGAAGGTTGTAAACCATAGGCGCACCAGTCTCTGTGCAAAGAACAGGTAGAAATACACCGAATTGCGTTAAATAAGGATTATAAATTTTATATATATTTTAGTATCTTTCCGTATGTGCAACTGAGTGGTTATAAATTGTTAGAGTATTGTTCAAAGTATTACAGTATTGTAAAAATGGCTTCTCCGCAGAAACGCGCATGTCTCGGCCATTTAACTGAAAAGCAGATTGTTAAAAACGTATTCGATTATACAGGGTGCGGCAGAATGGACTCCCACATTTGGATAGCAAATAAAAAGTCTACTATAAAATATGAAGCTAAACTTTTATTATTTTCAAAAAGAGCACAAGGTTTTTTTTTAACTATGTTTTCAAAATTAGATCGTGTAAGTGACGGCCGTTAGCAGCGACACACATGCGAAGGCGTTCCTAGAAGTTCCGCATCACTTTTATCACCATGTCTTGAGGAATAGCAGCAGTTTCATCTCGGATCGCTGTCTTGATTTAGGAAAGTCAAGAACCAGTTGCCCTTAAGTTAGCAACCCATTTAAAAATTGTTTTCCGGTCTGGAACAGAGGCATTCGGAGGCAGGAAGCGCGTACAAAATACTCTTTTCGACGCGGTGACACATTCCTCATTTTTGAATAATAGCTCAATAACAAATCCACGTTGGTCACTAGACCAAGACATAGCGCCTAGTAACAAACCTTATCAATCGCCCAAGCGAATGTGACCATCCCCACCAATGTCCAACTCCCATTACCGATGTTCTAGTCTGATGAAATGTGGGAGTCCATTCTGCCGCACCCTGTATTAGAAATGATCAAAACTCTAATTTAAGTGTGGACGATTGTGTTCAAAAATGTGCGTTGATGACTGGGGTGGAAAAAGCGACAATTTACAGAATTTTTAAACAAGAAAAAGAGGGAGGTATAATTCCACCAAAAAGCGATGGGCACAAGTGAAAGGTGAAGTAGCCAGAAATAATACTACGTTTAAACTAGTAGATATAAAAACAACTATTTCAAATTGCCATATCTAATGCTTCCCCAGAAAACTGGAAAAAATGTGTCGAACATGTATTAGAAGTAGAAAATAAAATGTGGTCTTTGGATATAATAGTAGATACAACTGTTGAACCTCTAATTATTATACAAGTAGACTCATATATGACTCAAGTAGTGATAGTATGTCAGATATGGAAGAATGTGAATAACTAGATGTAGATTATGTAGCATATTTAATTAGGTATAGATTATATTTTAAATAATTATTTTTTGACTATGCATTTTTAATGTGTATTATTAAAATGGTTATTATTAACTATAATTATACCAACTGTACAATATTGATATACTATAAATTTTAAAATAATTTTTTTATACATAAAAGAAACAAGATTTTCATTTTACCTAAACTGTTTAAAAAGGGTAAGTTCCCAAAAAACTCAAGCGCACCGCCACTGTTAAGGTTTTTATCACATTATTCCCACGTAAATACAGGTAAACATCTGTTATTCCTTTGTATTTAACCCAAGAGGTTGACGAATATTAGAACGGAGTCTGCCGGCCTGAAATTATGATGCCTTATCAGTACATTACAGGTAGAATTGAAGAAAAATATTTATACTCGGACTAAAACAGAAAGCGAATTGCCATAAAATTAAATGATTTATTACTCTCTCTTGCAACGAAACAGGGTTAAAAGTTTCTCATTTGGTAAGATCTTCCGCATACCAAACTATTCAAACAAAGTGTCCACCATTACAGAAATGACTGCTGACGTTTTTTTGGGAAGTGGGCTAAAGCCCGGTTTGCGATGTATATCTGACAAGGAGCTAATCGCCATCTAGAAGGAACTAAGCCATTCCTGGCCCCCCTACTAAATGCGCTCCTAAGCCATAAAGTTATTTAAAAAAAATGTTAAGCCTTTTATTATAAGGAAAACTATACTATACTTAAAAAAAATAAATATAGTTAAAAAAAACCAAAAAAAAAAAACACGCATTCATAGCATATCGAACTAAAAATTTAAAAATAAAGTTAAAAAACAAGCTCTTAAAAGTTTACAATAATTTTTAACATAATCTTTAAAAATAAAAAGAAAAACACAAGTATAATAATTGTAAAAAGCGACACATGCGATATACGAAAATTATGGCACAAAGCGCCCACGCTATTTTTTTATTGTCAAAAATAAAATTTGTTAACACTTTCTCGTCATTAGAGAGATATGGGTGGTGCTGTAACGTCATGCGGTATTAACGTAAGCGCTATTATGACAGTTAAGTTATGCGCGATTCGATTTTTACCGTCGCTGGTGGTAATAACATTACCGCATGGAGTAATTTGCGGGCTAATAACGCCGTGTGCTATTTAAAATAGCGAATAGAATTGCCATGCGCACAATATTTTTCTTTGTTTATTTTTTAAGGTTATATTATATATTTGGACGATTTCTACAAATATTTTTGTAATAGAGCCACAGAGTAAAGTAAAACTACTAATCTTTGATAAAGCCTTGCTTTTTAATTTGGGATAAATGTCGCAGGTGGAAAAGAAACGAAAAGGTTAAGATTCTCGGCCGACAATGACCTGGCTTTACTGACAGAATGTTTTAGTCAAAATTCATCTGGAGAAGTGGGAAAATGTACAGTAAAATGTGTTTGAAATAACGGGAAAAACTTTAGTATTTGCACATTAAAGCATCATTTGTTTTTGATTTTGTAAATTCGCAGACAGGTGTAATTAACCGTTGGAAATACGGCGTCTTCCATATTTCTAAAAACAAACAGTAAATACCGTATGCGGTATTTGAATAGAGACCTTACGTAAATAACGAACGTAGGCGGTAACCAAAGTACCCATATCTCTCTATTAGTGACATACAACGGTATTGTCGTTATATAAGAACGTTAAAGCCGTATTTTTTATTGTCAACGGTTGACAACAGTTCAAAATTATTACCTTTTTTTCGGTAAATGATGACGTCATTAACGTTCGCGTGTTTAACCGTACTTAAAAACAGGTCGGAGAACGCTGCAAAGAAGTGAGACTTCTTAAAAAGAGATAGATAACAAGTAATCTGGAGGCTATTGTAGTGGTGTATGTTACAAATACCAAAAAGGATTATTTTTTAGAATAAATAAAGAAAGAAAAAATAATAAACTAACTCAAAATAAAAATCACGAGACTCGCGAACTGAGTCGAGCAATAGAAAAAGTGAGGTTAGAAATTATCAGCTGATACGTAGGTCTAAAACCATCGAATTTCTTTAACCATATTTATAATGAGGTCATTTTTAAATACGGTTTAAAACGTCCTTTGAATTGTTGGCAGTAAAAAATGCTACTTAAATTATTAACAGAGGGTGTATAAGAAGGAACAGTTTCAAAATGTAAATTCGGTGCTCTTTGATAAGAACAAAAATCACAAAAAGTTTAAAGCAAATAAATCGGCATGCTTGTTCTTCGCGGCCGCCTCTTTGCTATATTTCTTTTATAATATGCCGGTTGATGCAGCTGGTCATCGCACTATTGGATAGAAATTATTTTTTGGTCAAAATTCTGAAACTTACCAATCTAACTTAAAATGAGGTGCTTTTACTGAAAAAATATTATAAATTATTACAAATGCTTTTTGGAAACCTAAAACTTAATATATGTTATTATAAATTTACACCCCCTTAACATTATTATTTTTAATTGTACAAACTAAACTAAAATGTCAGCTTGTTTGGTTAATTCGGTAGTATTCTAATCAGTAATCCGATGATTATAATCTCATATGATATACAGAGTACGACAATAGGTATGATTTTTTTAATTGAATACCCTGAATGTTATATCAAAACCAAAAAATCTTTTAAAATGCTTTTAAAAGAATACTACATTTGATGTGTGTATCTCAATTAGTTTCGGAAATATGACCATCCAAATCTGAAAAATAATTTTAAATTATTCTTAGAAGCGTAATAGAGATACATCTTCCCAACGTTTTTTTATTTTTGAACTTATAGAATAAATAAAAACACTGTTTTGTTGGGTAGATTCTGTAGAATCCATATCTTTCATCAGAATGCTTTTATCTTTTAGGATATACAGTGTAGGACAAAACATATTAAATTTTAAAATGGAAAACCTTGTAAATTATAAAAAAATCTTGTATCTGTCCTTACACTCAGAAGTATCAAAAAGTATGATGGCAATTGTAAGTACAAAAACTGATAAAGAAAAGGTAAAAAATCTTTGACAAAAGTAGCGAGACTTCGCGGGATTGCATCGGAAACACAGCAATAGCTTTTATTATTTAAACTCTTTTACTTTTTTAGTAAACAAGGCTAATAATAAACTAAGTAGATTAAATGTTGTATATTTATGTTTACTTAGAATACATTTTCAAGTTTCCCCAATAGAAGTCGTCATATCCTTTTATAATTTTGCATACATGTAGTTTGGAGTATCTACTTTGAAATACACAGCATAAGCCATTAAAATTTCAAAGTTGCTTTTTGGCCAAAATAATGGATTTCTATCCCATAGTGTATCGGCGCGTCGCTGTAAAAGATAGCGGCGCCTTTGTATAAAATAGTCCGATTTGCAGGCGGCCTTTTTTATGTTTTTTGTATTATTTTCAAAGGGTACCGAATTTGCGCTTTTAAAATGTTCTTACTATACGTAATACTGATGCAGGTAGTATAGTAAATCTCTAACAGAGGGCGGGTAGTTGGAGGAAATACATCCATACATACATACAAGTGAAGCTAATAAAGACGCGTTAAAAAGGAACTTAAATGAACTTAAATTTCTCAATAAAACAATTACAAATTAATTTTCAAGAGGCAAAAATCCTGCAATTTTTAATAATCTAGGTAAATTCAATTTAATTTTAAGTACCCTTTTATAATAATAATATGGTTAATTAATTTAATAACACCTATATTTTACCACGAGCTTATACTAAACCCTTATAATTTAATTTATGTGCAATTTAATTATAAACGGTATAAACAAAATGACCCTTTATGTACTAATAAAATAAACTTAGTCTATTATAATATTAAAAACTACAACTACATTATTATTCTTTTGAAAAAAAGTATTTACTGGTGAAATCATTAACATTAAAAATTAGAATCGTGCTATAGAACTCAGTAATGATTATTTGCATTATTTGCAAGATGGAGCTCCTACTCAATATGCTCTAGCAGTTGCGACACTGGCTCAATGAACAGTTTCAGGCAGCAGATAAGGTGTAAATAGTATGGCCACCACGATATCCAGACTTAACTCCGTTGGATTTTTTCACTCATTTTATTTAAATAAAGTGTACATAAATAATCCTTTTAATAAAGTTGTGGGATACAATGAAAAATATTTATATACAGGGTGTCTCTAAAAGGTCTATACAAAATGTTACCACAAATTCTTTGGATCAAAATACGGCAATCTAACCCAATTTACCTTTGTCGACAAATTGATCGTTTCCAAGATACAGGGTGTCAAAGTTTTTATTTAATTTCAGTTATATTTAAATATATTATAAATTATTATTATAAAATATTTTTCTACAAAATTCAGTGTTAAGAGGTTTTTTAAGGGTGGGGAATGTAGAGGGTGCCAAGTGCAGTTTATTGTTTAAGCTCAAAGTGTTATAACTTTTTTGCATTGGTATATTAAAATTCTAATAAATAATTTGTATTCTCCTATATTTTCTGCCCAAAAGGAATACTTCATTAATATTGCTACGAGCAACAGTTTTTGAGATATTTTAGATTAAAATTTTAATTTCATACTAAAACTTGCCATTTCGCGTTATCTAGGCCACCTGGTTGGGACCAAAAGGTCTGTACAAAATGCTACTACAAATTCTTTGGGCCAAAATACACATCTAACGCAATTTATCTTAGTCGAAAGTATGCTGGTTAGCAATGAGATACAGGGTGTTCAAGTCAAACAAATAAATGGCAAATTTGACACCTTGTATGTACTGTACAGGGTGTCCCATTTTGATTGTCCCTTATGGGAAACTTGGAAACCATAAGAGATGTTAAAAATCTGATACCCCATCCTCGAGCTCTTTTTGGAGAAAACATTTATGGTAAAAACAGATCATCGCGAAACTTTTCAGAGATACAGGGTGATTCTCGATTTTTCACTTTTTAAAGGTCCTGTAGCTTTGTTGTTATTACAGATACGAGAAACTAATTGCACATTATAAAGACACTCTTTCTGTAGAATCCAGTGGCGTAGCCAAAAATTTGAGCTGTCATTTTTGACATATGACCCAAACATGTTTTTTATTAGGGACACCCTATAAATGATTAGGTAATTAATTGCTTGTTTTTCTGATTAAAATAATATATCATAGACGGTGGTTTAATAAATTTTTACGTCAAATATTGGAAAAATTATGCTTTTAAAGACGCATTGCCGCTTCTATTTGTTATTTATTTTTCTTTAAAAACAATACTGCCATCCCTCAACTCAGGAGACATTTCCGTAGAAAAAATAAAAAAATTAATTAATTAATTTTTTTTTATTTATTTATTTTTTTTCTACGGAAATGTCTCCTGAGCTAAGGGATGTCAGATTTCTCTTAAAACAAAAATATAAAACAATTTAAAAAACAGATAGAAGCCGCAATGCGTCTTTAAAATCATAATTTTTCCAATATTTGACGTAAAAATGTATTAAACCACCTACTATGATATATTATTTTAATCAGAAAACAAGCAATTTAATTACCTAATCATTTATAGGGTGTCCCTAATAAAAAAAAACATGTTTGGGTCATATGTCAAAAATGACAGCTCAAAAAATTTTTGGCTACGCCACTGGATTCTACGAAAAAAGTGTCTTTATAATGTGCAATTAGTTTTCTCGTATCTGTAATAACAACAAAGCTACAGGGCCTTTTCAAAAGTGAAAAAATCGAGAATCACCCTGTATCTCTGAAACGCTTCGCGATAGCGATGATCTGCTTTTACCATAAATGTTTTCTCCAAAAAGAAGCTCGAGAATGGGGTATCGGATTTTTAATATCTCTTATGGTTTCCAAGTTTCCCATAAAGGACAACCAAAATGGGACACCCTGTATAGGTAAATTGGGTTTGATCGTCGTATTTTGCTCCAAGGAATTTGTAAAAGCATTTTGTACAGACGTTTTAGAGACACCCTGTAGAATAATACCATTAAAAAAAATTCCTTATATCTAACAAACTTAATAAACTTTCCATTTTTAAGCACTTAATTAATTTTTAATTTAATCCCCTTCAAGCTTAATCTAATATCGTTTATTACAGAAAAATTGGCCAATAATGTTTCCTCGAAAATAAATGACAAAGGAAAATTGAAGAAAAGCGGATTAAAACGAGAAAAATTTATAAAACAATTACTTAATTACTTTTGGTTAAAAAAATTATTTTTGTTACCAACAGGTTGATAATAATAATAGTAATAATTTAAATTTAATGATTTTATTTGGAACCAAATGCTTTTGATTTTAAATAAATTACGTAAAATATTTTTTCGAGAAGAAAAAGGTGAATCCAGTGAATCTATAAACAGAAAAAAATAAAATCCAAAAAAATAAACAACTTTAACTTTAGTAAATAAAAAAAAAACGATTACCAATAAAATACCGGACATCTCATTTATTTTTAAGGCAAATAATTTTTATCCTTTTTTGTTTTTTACCATGTTGTCTATTTTTTTTTATCTTTGGACAAACCACGAAGGCTAAAAGCCTAAATACTAACGTACCGTGGGTGTCTTAAGCGAGGTAAGAGGGAGTTTGTTGACACGGTACTTAAATACTTGAAGATTTGGGGGAAGGAAAGACCTCCGCGGGCAGCAGTTTCCACAACCTAGAAACTCTAGGGATAAAAGAACGAACAAAGTGGGAAGTTTAGGGCCTGTCCAGTTGGACCGTATAGGGATGCATACGCGCGGAACCACGAGTTTCTCTACTGAGAACCGTAAGTGGAGGAACTATACTGGACAGTTCTTCAGAGCAGAAGCCATGGAAGTACCTATAAAAACGATAAATCCCCACAACCCGACGATGTGCAAGAGAGGGAAGCCTTTCTGTAAGTGAAGGATCATTAATGAGACGAATAGCTCTTCTTTGAATAGAATCAAGAATGCTTAGGGTTGTGGGGGACGCCATGCCCCAGATATGAGAACAATATTCCAAGGGAGGTCGGATTTGGGACACATATAAACTGTATAAATTAGAAGGGGAAAAATACTTTTTGGCTCGAAAGAGAAATCCAAGCTTTTTGAAGCCGCGGTGGCTATAGATACAATGTGTTTATGCCAGTTTATTCTCAAATGTGACGCCCACAAGGTTAAATGTGTCCCCGCTCTGCAAAACTTGGCCACTCATAAACAAAGGATGAGTGTTTGATGATTTTTTCGCGACAAGGAACACGATTGTGTTTTGGATGCATTAAATTGAACGAGATTTTTGGCGCCCCAATCCAATATCAAATTGAGATCCTGTGAAAGAGATATCTGCATCGCCCTGCGTTTGCTTTTCAAGTCGGGTTGAGAGATTGGTTTGGGAACCAGAAAAGTGGAGTGAAGGGTACTATCGTCAGCATAACTGTGAATGGGATTGGTTGTGGAAGAAAGAAGATCGTTGATGTGAAGAAGAAACAAAGTTGGTGCTAGTACTGAACCCTGTGGCACTCCAGCATTAATTTCGTGATTTCGATTTAATGATTTTATTTGGAACCAAATGCTTTTTGATTTTAAATAGATTACGTAAAATATTTTTCGAGAAGAAAAAGTTGAATCCAGTTATACTAAAACGTATCTATAAAAAGAAAAAATAAAATCCAAAATTAAAAAATAAACAACTTTAACTTTAGTAAATAAAAAAAAACGATTACCAATAAAATACCCGACATCTCGTTTATTTTAAGGCAAATAATTTTTTATCCTTTTTGTTTTTTTACCATGTTGTCTATGGGGACTTTTAGAGGAAATTAAAGAGGCTTAAATTTTTTTCTCGAAAACAAAGAAGATATGAAGAGAAATTTAGGAGACTAAAAGGTTAAGCATTTTAAATTGCTTAATCGAAAAAAATATAAAAGCTTTGTAACAAATCAGTGGCGTACTTTTTTCTCAATAATATTGGCTGTGATGTCCACTGAGACGCCACTGGACCCAATAGTCTTAATCTCTATCTCTCTCTCTATTTTTTTCTTGGTTTTGGTCCCTTCAGGTCCAATCCACCACTCTCCCCCTTCCGGACTATGCTTTCCAGGGCTTCGTCGGCGGAAAATCTGGATAATCCAGTTGTAGCTCCAGAAATTCCAAAAAGAAAACAAACAATTCAACAATCGATGCAATGCATAAATTGTCGGCTGTCAAACCAAGATCTGCTACTGGTGTTACGTATAACCTTCACTTTCACTACTAACAGTTCCCATGGCACGCCCATCTATTTCCCGCCATTTGAGAAATACCTCGTGTTCACCACCAAACAGGATACCATCAGCTTATAGGAATCTTCGCTCACAGCGCTTAGATCCAGAAGAAAGATGCCGTCCATTTAGCGTGCATCTTTCCTTGATCCCCGAAGGTAAAAAACGTTCGTACGACACCTCTAGCCGCCACTCCGGGAAGAACTTTGTAGTCCTCTACGCACGTCCGCACTGTCCGGAGGTCAAACAAAGAGTTAGTCTTAATCTAAGAAGAGCTTTTTCAACGCCTTATTCTCAGGGTCGCCAAGAGCCGTACGGAGGGAGCATTGGGTACAATTGCTCCCCTCCCCAGAAGGGGTATAAAGTGGCTTTTTTGTCGGAAATCGGGACGCATATAGGGTATTTTTGTTGGAATTTTGTCCCTCCCCAGGACAGTATTTTGCTTCCCTTCAAAGGTCAAACAGATGATGCCGTTTTAGATGTTTTAAAAGGTACGGGTTTTTTTTTTGGCTGTTCAATTTTTTTTGGGAGACTTTTTTTTCTTTCCTTTTTCCTCCCCTAAGAGTCATTTCTACGTACGTCCTCACTCCATTGCCCCATTTATGTTCTCCATCCCGCGCGGCACCCCCAATCAGAGTTGGGTCGAATACTGAAAATGGGTATACGAATACGAACACCGGAGAAAGAATGTATTCGAATACCTAAATATAAGTATTATTATTATTCATGAATACCCGAAATTGGTATTCGATTACTAAAAAAAAAAATAAAGGTTCAAATGGTAAAAAAACAATTAATTTAAAAAATTTAAGAACAAAAAAAAGGTAATTCGTCGAATACTTTAAAAGTATTCGAATACAGAATCCCAAATACTAACCAAAAAGGTATTCTGTCGAATATCGAATACCAAAGACACAAATGTATTTGAATATTATTCGCATACCGGCAAAATGTATCCGGAATACTATTCAGAATACTAAGTATTCGAATACGACTCAACTCTGTCCCCAATCACTCCACGCCCCTGTTAATTTGTACCGCCTTCAACCACCACTTAGCGGTCCTGCTTACTTATTCCTTTAAATAAGTATACCAAATCCACCTAATTAACGCCTAATCAGAGCTGGGTTGAATACTGAAAATCGGTATTCGAATACGAATACCGGAAAAAGAAACTATTCGAATACCGAATATTTGAATACTTGAAAGAAAAAAGAATTCGAATACTCGGTATTCACGAATACCCGGAATCGGTATTCTAATACTGGAAAAAAGATTCGAATACTAGAAAAATAAAAAGATATTAAAAATTTGAAGACCAAAAAAAAAGGTACTTACTTCATTTTTCCCTACTTTTGGTTTCTTTTTAGTATTCTACTCGTGACAATTTTGGTATTCGAATACTGCTTACACATTCCGGTATTCGAATACTCCGAACGCCGGTATTCGAATACTCAAAAAAGTATTAGTTGAATACTTCTACAGTATTCGAATACAGAATCCCGAATACTAACCAAAAAAGTATTCTGCCGAATACCGAATACCAAAGACACAAATGTATTTAGATATTATTCGAATACCAGCAAAATGTATCCTGAATACTATTTAGAATACCAAGTATTCGAATACGACCCAACTCTGTCCCCAATCACTCCACGGCCCTGGTAATTTGTACCGCCTTCAACGACCACTTATCGGCCTGCTTATTCTTATTCCTTTAAATAAGTATACCAAATCCACCTAATTAACGCCTAATCAGAGCTGGGTTGAATACTGAAAATCGGTATTCGAATACGAATACCGGAAAAAGAAACTATTCGAATTTCGAATATTTGAATACTCGAAAGAAAAAAGTATTCGAATATTCGGTATTCACGAATACCCGGAATCGGTATTCAAATACTGGAAAACAAGATTCGAATACTAGAAAAATAAAAAGATATTAAAAATTTACAGACCAAAAAAAAAGGTACTTACTTCATTTTTCCCTACTTTTGGTTTCTTTTTAGTATTCTACTCGTGACAATTTTGGTATTCGAATACTGCTTACAACATTCCGGTATTCGAATACTCGGAACGCCGGTATTCGAATACTTCAAAAGTATTCGAATACAGAATATTTAAATACTTGAAAGAAAAAGCTGGCGGCCTACTCTTTTCAGTTTCCAGCTATAGCTCTTTTTAAATTCCTATCTAGAGGGAAGAAAACAGGTGGTTCGTTTACAGTCAGAGTCTGGTGAGCTGTCGCTTACGAGCGGTGTTCCGCAAGGTCTAATTCTTGGTCCAATTTTATTTTTCATATACATTAACTGATAGTCCATCCAATTCAGTAAATACTGCCAAATGCACTTTCTATGCTGACGACACCACTTTAACAGTATCAGCTAATGGACCTTGTGGAACTTAAGGCAAAAACAGAGGAAGTACAAACTCAGGCAAATGAATGGTTTGTGGCAAAATCAGCTGTCACTAAATGTCACAAAAACTAAGAACATGGTGCCGTCCCTTAGATGTCTTGACAATGTTCCAGCGAACCCAACCTCTATTAAATTTCTGGGAATTCAATTGGACCCAAAACAAACATGATGTGTGAGCACGGGGATGTGCTTGCCAAATATCTGATTAGAGTACTGTATGCTTTACGCCAACTATCGCAAAGAGCACAAAAAGATATAGTCAAGGACGGCATACTTTGCTATGTTCCACCTCAAAATGTCATATGCTGTACTTGTATGGGGGACACGCGGCTCTAAGACACCGAATCTTTGGACTCCAAAGAAGAGCTGTGCGGCGTATTGTTGCTGGGCTTGGAAATCGAGATGACACCAGGGAGGCTTTCAGACGTGAAGGAATCCTCACATTGCCTGCGGCTTTTGCACTGGAAAGTATCCTATATATTCGAAGGCATTTAGATCAGTATGAAACTCACGCCGACTTGCATGGCTACAGAATAGAGAAACAAAAATAATATATATCCCATCAACATAAGGTTAAAAAGGACCCAAACTGGTATAAACTTACTTTGGCATAAACTATTTTAATAAACTGGACGAATCAATAAGGATGTTAACTCCAACAAAACTAAAGTCGAAACTCAAAAAGCTTTTTTTTGCAGGTTTCTCCTTTCTCCTTGGAAGAAATTGATAGGATTGTTTCCGATTATTCGAGTAACTTAGTATAACTTTGTTTGTTCCTAACGTTTTCATTTGTTCATTTATTTCTTTAATGACTATTTGTACTTGTTCGTTACCGATAATCTGTGCATTATGTATTTTATACCTACTTGTTTTTAGTTTTAAGTCTTATTTTATATTTACTATTTTATATGACGTATGTAAAAATTGTAATATTTATCTATTGACATTAATTAATAAACTAAACTAAACTACCAAACACTCAAATGTATTCGAATACCGGCAAAATGTATTCCAAATACTATTCAGAATACTGAGTATTCGAATACGACCCAACTCTCCGCCTAATTCCATAATTTTTGATTTTTTGAAGCTTTTTGCACGTGGTATCAAACCATTTTATATTAAACATTTTGTATTATAAATTTAACGTTAAAAACACACATTTATTTTTATGGCCAGTTAAAAGCCTGCAATAAAGAATAAATTGAAATCTCTGTTACTAAAAATGTATATCCCTCTGTGCTTATAACACGGGGTTTTTATGTAGCTTTTAGAATAACTTTTATTACTACTTTAAAACTTCTGACAAACTAAGAACGAGCAAAACCTATTTATTTAAACATTTTATTCTTTATAGAGGGTGGCCCACCATATTCGACACGGTCTGTAGCTGGATAACCATGGGGTTTTTAAAAAAGTAAATACTGGAACATATACAGGTCGGATAAGACCACAGTATAAAATTATTTTACTCTATACAGGGTGTCTCAAAAAAGTGTGACGTATCAAAGTTATATTTTTTAAATGGAACACTCTATATTTTATGACGGTTTTAGATTCTACTTTAAAAAATAACTCAAGTTTGTTTATAGTACTAAGTGTCTAATTTTATTCGTTTTTGTGATATTTGATTTTTTTGAAAAATGCAGAGGTAAAATTAAATTGATTTTACTTTAACACTTTTAACACTTTAAATCTTTAAAATGTGCAACAAGATTAGAGAAAAGTCTGCCATATCATACGTAGGTCAAATCAAGATCAAATATTGTACAGGGTGATCAAAAATAATTTCAATTTTTCAGAAAATCAAATAGCTATATCTCTCTTATTTTAAATGGAATGGTATTTTTTTACGTCAGATGATGACAAATAAAATACTCTTTTAAATGGTGTATAGGTTGCCTATACCTATCTTTTTGTGCTTTTTTAGTAAAATATGTTTTTACAAATTTTTAGTCCAAATGTTTATTTAAATTAAAGTTGGCTGTGACATAGCAGCCATTAATATTTTTGTTAAGAAAATAACAACGACCATTTATTGCTTACTAGTGTTTTAGTCAGTTTAAAAGAAATTTCATGATTTAATAAGACCCTTCTTCTACAACAACAAGATGATATAATACAGGTAGGGATGTGAAAAAATGGTTTACTTTAGTCTAGAGTTAATCCTGAAAGATATTCCAGGAGAAACCATCTGATAACCTTAATAGTTGCTTTAAAAAAATTTGACACAGTGATTATGGATAATGGAAGAACGAGTTATAGGTCACAGAATGTTGTCATAACTGACCAGAGGCGTTATTAGGGATTGTTTAAAAACACTAGTTTTATCATTACCACATTCAGCTGAAATAAGTGTTATTGGAAGTAGCATTATAAGCAACTAATGAATTTTTTTTTCTGTGAATTTTAAAAATAGTGGCAGATAATACAAAATCTTATATTGTTGTGCTTTTTTCCAACAAATTTAGATTTTGCAATAACGGCTTAGTAAATAGGCATAGCCATATCACAGCCTACTTACATTTAAATAGACATTTGGAATAAAAATATGTTAAAACGGAATTTACTTAAAAGTATAAAAGATAGGTATAGGCAACCTATACACCATTTGAAAGAGCATTTGGTTTGTCATCATGTGGTGTAAAAATACAGGGTGTTCCATTTAAAATAAGAGAGATATTGCAATTTGACTTTCTAAAAAAATTGAAATTATTTTTTAATCACCCTGTATAATCTATGATCTCGATATGACCGACGTATGATAAGGCAGACTTTTCCTAATCTTGTAACAAATTTTAAAGTTTAAGGAGTTTATATTGTTAAAATAAAATTAATTTAATTGCACCCCTGCATTTTGAAAAAAAATCAAATATCACAAAAACGAATAAAATTAGATACTTGGTACTATAAACAAACTTAAATTATTTTTTTATGTAAAATCTAAAACCGTCATAAAATATAGGGTGTTCCATTTAAAAAAATATAACTTTGATACGTCACAATTTTTAAGACATCCTGTATAGAGTAAAATAATTTTATACTGTGGCCTTATCCGACCTGTATATGTTTCAGTATTTACTTTTTTAAAAACCCCATGGTTATCCAGCTATAGACCGTGTCGAATATTGGGGGCCACCCTGTATAATGTGTTTTATTTTAAAATGGTTTAACTCTTCATTTTTCTTCAGTTTTTGATGTTTTATTCTCTTTTTATGCTTAAAAAGATATTAGATGAAAAAATATGAAATTTTTATACAGGTGGTTGTTTTCCATCCTCCTTGGTTTTAGTTTAAAAGTAAGTGGCAAAATATAAAATGAAAAACCTGTACGATAATAGAGACATTTTGCACCTCTTATTTTGCAATTTCGTTGTGGTTAACGTTATTCTGAGACTACGCAGTAACGCAAGCTTATCCGTTATCGTTATTATACCATACCGGACTCCTTTTAATTACGGATGAATACCGAAGAACTTATCGTTATCGTTATTGTTAAACTAGCGTGGTTGTCGGATTGTAGAATTTTAATAGTATCAATTATTTAAGAAGGTTGATCATTTTAATGCCGTATTGAATTAAAATATCATTGATACATAGGCTCTAAAAGGCGAAAAATCCACTAGCAGTAAGAAAAATAAAATATGCGTAAAGAAAAAATTAAAACAGGACTTGCATTTTTAAGGATGTATTAAATCAGATACATCTATTTACATGTTACATCTGGCACACTTGCTTTTTATTCTACTACCAAACCTAACCTTACTTTTTGTGTTTTGCTTATATCCTGTAGTCAGTTCACAATCAACGTTGAATGAATAACAAAAGATCAAGAGAAGGTTATTTAGCATATATTTAAATATTCTATTATATAGTAACTTATGGAGAATAAAAGTAGAGTACTGATTTTTCGTAAACTTTAAAATCGGTGATACGACAGGTAAAAATAAGGTTATATGTCGAAAGCGCAGACGCAAGTATAAGTATTTCTTCGAAAGAGGCTACAAAATCTCTGTCTAAAACAATGCTGTCTGTAATCGTTATGGTTTAATAACGCATAATCATGGATAAGGAGACAGCCAAAAAAATGTCTGTTATTTTAAGAGGTGCAAAGATGTCTCTAATATTTTCATAAAATTCTAGCTTTTAAAAATATCTTGTTCGACATTTTCTAAAACTATTGCGTTAAGACCATCTTTTATAAAACCGTTTTACAAGAGAATTTGTTAAAATATCTTTTCCAGATTTTTAAAATATTTAATACTGTTAAGGCGGATTTTCAATAAGGTAAAATTTAATTTTGTTGGTTGTAAATTGGCTTAAGGTAATAGGATTATTTTTCTAAAGGTTTAACGGGTTTCTCGTTTCATATTATTTACTTTGGTTGTATAATTTTTTATTATATGGCTTTCGCGAATACAATATTTTATCTCCTTATTGTCACTATATACGGCGGGAGAGGAGGATTTTATTTTCGACTTAACACAGAAGTCGCAAATTTACAATTTAAAAAATACATTTTTTTCGTGACGGGTAAAAATTCGACATTGTATCTCTATTAAAGCTCCTGACTAGTACTTTATAACCCTAGAACATAAAATTAATATCTTTACCTTCTAGAAAATAGCAGTACTTTAAAAATTACTTAAATACCCGATTGGGATAGCCGTATTTCCTGAAACTAATAAAAGTGAAATGTTTTTAATGTTATATTTTCTTGAAGCTCTTTTAAAAACTTTTTAATAGTGATACTAGTGATAATATACAGGATAGGATAAAAAGTAAATACTTTTTTAATGAAGCACTTTTTATATCCTATTACCAATAAAACGATCTTTAAAAGAGCTTTAAGAAAATACCCCCATTAAGTACATCTTACTCTATTAGTTTCGGAAATATAACCATCCCAATCCAGTATGTATTTGGGTAATTTTTAAAGTATAGCTATTTTGTAGTAGGTAAAGATATTAACTTTATATTCTTGGGTCATAAAATTCCCGTCAGGAGCTTTAAAATGTAGTTTTACTCGATCCCCCTTCTCATTTAAGAATTTTGGGGTAATAGCCCTGGGGGATATAGGGTTAAATGTGCTGAAAGACATTCCCCTTAATAAATATATTGACGTGTTTCGACGATTTTCTCAAATTTTTCTCTTGTTGCAGACAACTTGAGTGGTAAGTTTTTAAATGAACACCCTGTAAAATGTATACATTTTTAATCAGTGGGGAAAGCGGTTTTTGGATATGTCAAATTACAAGTATAGTAATAACATTTTAAAAGCGCAAATTCGGTACCCTTTGAAAATAATACAAAAACATAAATAAGGCCGCCTGCAATCGGACTATTTTATACAAAGGCGCCGCTGTCCTTTACAGCGACGCGCTGATACACTATGGGATAGAAATCCATTATTTTGGCCAAAAAGCAACTTTAAAATTTTAATGGCTTATGCTGTGTATTTCAAAGTAGATACTCCAAACTACATGTAGGCAAAATTATAAAAGGATATGACGACTGCTATTGGGGTAATAAAAACTTGAAAATGTATTTTAAGTAAACATAAATATACAACATTTAATCTCTTAGTTTATTATTAGCTTTATTTACTAAAAACCTAAAAGAGTTTAAATAATAAGAGCTATTGTTGTGTTTCCGATGCAGTCTCGCGAAGTCTCGCTACTTTTGTCAAAGATTTTTTACCTTTTTCTTTATCAGTTTTTGTACTTACAATTGCCTTCCTACTTTTTGCTACTTCTGAGTGTAAGGACAGATACAAGATTTTTTATAATTTACAAGGTTTTCCATTTTAAAAATTAATGTGTTTTGTCCTACACTGTATATCCTGAAAGATAAAAGCATTCTGATGAAAGATATGGATTCTGCAGAATCTACCCAACAAAACGGGGTTTTTTATTTATTTTATACGTTAAAAAATAAAGAAAATTGGGAAGATGTATCTCTATTACGCTTCTAAGAATAATTTAAAATTATTGTTCAGATTTGGATGATCATATTTCCGAAACTAATTGAGATAGACACATCAAATGTAATATTTTTTAGAGCATTTTAAAAGATTTTTTTGGTGGTGATATAATATTCAGAGTATTCCATTTAAAAAATCATACCTATTGTCGTACCCTGTATATCATATGAGATAATAACCATCGGATTACTGATTAGAATACTACCGAATTAACCAAACAAGCTGATATTTTAGTTTATTTTGTACAATAAAAAATAATAATGTTAAGGGGGTGTAAATTTATAATAACATACAATAAGTTTTAGGTTTCCAAAAAGCATTTGTAATAATTTATATTTTTTTTTCAATATTTTTCCAGTAAAAAGCACCTCATTTTAAGTTAGATTGGTAAGTTTCAGAATTTTGACCAAAAAAATTAATTTCTATCCCATAGTGCGATGACCAGCTGCATTAACCGGCATATCATAAAAGAAATATAGCAAAGGCGGCCGCGAAGACAAGCATGCCGATTTATTTGCTTTAAACTTTTTTGTGATTTTTTTCTTATCAAAGAGCACCGAATTTACATTTTTAAACTGTTCCTTCTTTAAAATAGTACGTTTTAATAGCTTTTACCATTTTTTATTTGCGGAATAATTTCGTAAAAATAATTTTGAACCAAACATCCTGTATATTTGGCTGATGCTTCGGCCTATATCCTCCGGGCTTAGCTCCGTTATGACTGTTACAACGTACTTAGAATGAAATATTAGCGAAAGACTTGCATTTGTATTTTATGAAAATATATTTTATACTTTTTACCTGTAAATAGGCAGAAAATTAATAATACTTAGCGAAAGTTGCTCCTTAGACAAATTATTCATTGAACTGTGACAACCGCCCGACAATTTTATTTAAATTTTAATATAATTAGTATTTATTATTAATTTAAAAATCGTGTTAAAATTAAATTTTATAATTAATTTTTTATTAAGAGGTCTTACCATTTTACTACAGCAGGTTTTTTTCTTTATATCATATCACATAAGCAGGGCCAGATTTGAGGGAGGCAGGCGGGGCTACTGCCCTGAGGCCCCCTCAAATAGGGATCCCCACTTTTTTTTTCAGTACGAAATTTCATAATTTATTTATTGATAAAGACCTTTTTTTTGCTCTTCAAATTTTTTTGAATAAAAATTCTTGGTCTTTGAGTTTGAGGAAGCCTTCACAGGATTATTGCCCCAGGGCCTCTGCACACAAATGTAAAAAGTCCCTTGAGTTATACACCAGACGAATTCCTTTGATATTCTTATCTAAAGGTTATTACCACGTCTGGCATAATGCTTGCCCCTTTAAAAACACTATATACCTTCCTACAGTCTTTCAAATAAATTTCGGGGCACATGTAAGTTGGTTCCCAATCAAAAATATTAGGAAAATTGGTTTCCAACCTTTCTTGTTTCCCAGACGACTTATTTGTAGGTAAATTGGTTCCCCACAAGTTTACGGCACGTGCCAGATTCCAAATAGCTACGAATATCGAATAAGTAATAAAACAGCAAGGGGACACGACAATCGATTCGATTAAATCGAGCGGATCGATGTGCTTCCTCCATGGATTCAGCCATGACGTTCGGTCGAGTTTACCTTCGGCAACTTTCGTTCTTCTATCTGTTGCCGAAGGTAAACTCGATAGAAGTGTCGTGGATGAGTTAGTGGAGGGTTTTTTTGGTTGACCCCCGGACAGTGCGGACGTGCGTAAAGGACTACAAAGTTCTTGCCGGAGTGGCGGCTAGAGGTGTCGTACGAACGTTATTTACCTTCGGGGATCAAGGAAAGATTCACGCTAAATTGACGGCATCTTTCTTATGGATCTAAGCGCTGTGAGCGAAGATTCCTTTAAGCTGATGGTATCCTGTTTGATGTGGTGAACACGAGGTATTTTTCAAATGGCGGGAAATAGATAGGCGTGCCATGGGAACTGTCAGTAGTGAAAGTGAAGGTTATACGTAACACCAGTAGCAGATCTTGGTTTGACAGCCGACAATTTATGCATTGCATCGATTGTTGAATTGTTTGTTTTCTTTTGGAATTTCTGGGAGCTATGAGCTCGATTATCCAGATTTTCCGCCGACGAAGCCCTGAAAGCATAGTCCGGAAGGAGGAGGTGGTGGATTGGACCTAAAAGGGACCAAAACCAAGCAGAAAAAGAGAGAGAGAGAGAGAGATGAGAGAGAGAGAGTTTGTGGAGATGCGCATCGACTTAGCTCGATTTGATTGAGTAGGGTGCCGTGATTTCCCTGCAAGATTGTAAGTGTTTATAAAATTTATATATTAGAGAGATATGGGTACTTTGGTTACACACCTAGCACGTTCGTTATTTACGTAAGGCGCTGTTTAAATACCGCATACGGTATTTAGTGTTTGTTTTTAGAGATATGGAAGACGCCGTATTACGAACGGTTAATTACACCTGTCTGCGAATGTACAAAATTAAAAAGCAAATGATCCTTTAATTGTGCGAATACTAAAGTTTTTCCCGTTACTTCAAACACATTTTACTCTAAATTTTCCCACCCGGAGGAAGTTAAATGACGTGTTCTTTAAAACAACCTAAGCTGCACCCCCAATAATGGAAATACCAATTATGTGGCACCTTTCTGGAAAGTTTATAAAAAATATTTTCCGTTGGTCGTAAAAAATTGGGGTAAAATCAAACACTACCATTAAATTAAAAAAAAATAATTCCCTTATTATTAATAAAGAATACCAGAAAATGTCCTATTAAATTAAAATAAAATTAATTAAAAAATTAAAAAAATACTCCCTGTCAAGCTAACCCGCCACAATAAAAAGGTCTGGTTAAATTTCTCTCTGAATTTTGCCAAAAAAAGTAATAGCAACTAGTCTTTGTTGTTTATTAATCTTTGGTTGAGTGCTTGTGTAATAGAATGAAACAAAAACTTCCCATGGATCAGGCTCTACAGGGAGTATAAAATTTAGGGGAATTATTTGATTTTACCCTCAACTTTTTATGATCAACGAAAAGCATTATTCATAAACTTTCCAAAGAGGTGCCACATAAGGGGTGTTGCCATTTAAGATTTTAAAGTGACTGTGGTGCAGGGGTTGCTAGAGGTGTTTCGAAAATCCGTCATTTATATTCCCCGGTTTTTATAGAAACGGTTTTTATTTTTAATTTTTTCATATTTGCCGTGGTTTAGAAAATATATCAATTGTAAGTTGTACAAAAATAATAAAGTACAGATTGTGTGTGGTCTAAGTAATGGACACCTTAAGCCATTAATGTTAAATGAAGTATGCCGTTTAATTCTTAACAACATAATATTATTATTTACTCAATTTATTTTACCCACAGACACAATGCAGTTTAATAGCCAACATTACGGAGGTAATGTACTGTGGGAAATCATTTTATAGAATAGATTTACTTTCACTTAAATAAAAATAGTGCAAGACTTACGACGTGATCTGCAAAATATGGTTTCAAAATAGCGAAACAATTACACAGTCGATAGAACAAAGAACAATAAATTCAATTAATTTTTTTTCAGTATTAAAATAAGTGGTGCAGGTAATAGGTCTGGTAAAGCTGTTTTTGAGGTGAGATTTTATAAAATATGTATAAATTGTTTATTGTTGTAATACGTATTATAAAAAGTAACAAAAACAAACATCTAGTATACAGGGTGATAATAGATACTTAAGTCGGTACTATTGCTAACTTCTTTATTATTCTTTACGTTTATATCGAATGGTTTTTTTTTCTTGGGACAAAACGAAGGCTAAAAGTCTAAATACTCAACGTACTGTGGGTGTCTTAAGCGAGGTAAGAGGGAATTTTTGACACGGGACTCAAATACTTGAAGATTTGGGGGAAGGTAAGACCTCCGCGAGTAGCAGGTTCCACATTCTAGAAATTCCAGGGATAGAATAACGAACAAAGTGGGAAGATCGTGGCCTGTCCAGCTAGACCATATAGGAGATGTATGCGCGCGGCACCACGAGTTTCTCTGGTGGGAACCGTGAGTGGAGGCACTTTACTGGACAATTCTTCAGAGCAGAAGCCATGGAAGTACCTATAAAAGCGATAAATCCCCCACAGCCCGACGATGGGCAAAAAAGTAAGTGAGGGATCATTAATGAGACGAATAGCTCTTCTTAGAATGGAATCAAGAATGCTTAGGGTTGTGGGGGACGCCATGCCCTAGATATGAGAACAATATTCCAAGGGAGGTCGGATTTGGAACACATATAAAGTGTATAAATTAGAAGGGCAAAAATACTTTTACGCTCGAAAGAGAAATTCAGGCTTTTTTGAAGCTGCCCTGGCTATAGATACAATGTGTTTATGCCAGTTAAGGTTACTTTCGAATGAGACGCCCACAAGATTGAAGGTATCTTTGCTCTGTAAAACTTGGCCGCTCATAAGTTAAGGATGAGTATTTGATGACTCTTTTCGCGACAAGAAACATGATTGTGTTTTGGATTCATTAAAATGGACGATATTTTTAGCGCCCCAATCCAATATCACATCCAATATTAAATTAAGATCTTGCGAAAGAGATATCTGCATCGCTCTGCGTTTGTTTTCCAAATGAGGTGTAGTCAGTGGCGCCTTTACCAAAGGCTGAGTAGGCTGAAGCCTATGGCGCCATTTTTTAGGGGGCGGCAGATTATGTCTTAGGAAGAATTTTGTTGGATTTCGAATTCAATTTTATACCTATAATTAAAAGAAATGAGGACTTTTTTTTTTTGCTCTTCAAAAATATTTCTGAAGGAGAAAAGAAGAAGAAAGGGGTGGCGAAAATAAAATAGCCTACGGGCGGCAAACATGTAAGTGCGCCTCTGGGTGTAGTGATGGTTTTAGGGTACTATCGTCGGCGAAACTATAAATGGAATTAGTTGTGGACGAGAGAAGGTCGTTGATGTGAAGAAGAAACAGTGTTGGTGCCAGAACTGAGCCCTGAGGGACTCCAGCATTTACTTGGTGAAAGCATGAAGAATGGCCGTCCACAATAACTGATATACGACGATCAGATAGATAACTAGAGAGCCAAGTACAGAGTTTAGTTGAAAGACCATAGGAGGGAAGTTTATTAAGAAGTGCGGCATGCAAGGCCTGGTCAAAAGCTTTGGATATATCAAGAGCAACGATCTGGGACTCACCTAGAAACTCAAGAGACTTATTCCAGCAGTGTGATACGAAGGAATGAAGATCTGCTGTGGATCTTTTGTGGCGAAATCCATACTGTCTGTCATGCAAAAATTATACTTTATTTGAACCGTTACCTTGTACCGTTCTTTATAAAATCGCATTATAAAAACATTACGCAAACATATAGGTAACGGGCAAAAACGGTTGTTTTTTGGTTCTAAACAGTTTGGTAAAAACAATGAAAATTATTTACAAGTATTCCAGTTATGTTCATATTCTTCAGATTAAGTATCTCTAATATTTTTATTTTTTTTTTTCAGGTAATTTTCTTCATAAATTATATGTCCTCTAGGTAAGTAAAATGAAGTTTCTAATAAATATAAATTATTTTATGTAAAGACCATAATCATATTAAATAACCAGTTGTATGTTGTATGGTAATATACCTTGGTTCATTAAGTGTGCAACAAATTAAAAACTTTTTTATTTGTAATTAGTCACAAAATTTTATTCTAAATAACTTTTTAATGGATGGTATTTATTAGGGTACACGCCAAAATAAAATTAAAAGTACTAAAAACCAAAAAAATTAAACAAGTAAAAAGATAATTAAAAATCGACGTTTCGATGGCAAATCTGCCACCGTTGTCAAGATAAATGGAATAAAAATAAAAACTTACTATTATTTAGGTTTTAAAATTTTTATATTTTTCCAGGATATTCTGAAAACTTTGACATTAAATGTCAAAACATGTTTGTTTGGTTATAGTGTGTCATAGTGACATAGATAACTGGTTGCTGGTGTATTGATTGTTTATTTTACAAAAAGGTGAATAGTTAGTTAATTTTTAGTCTTCCTGAAGATACTTCAGTATCAAGCAAAGGCAACCAAGTGTTATTTAAATTAACTGAAATTGATGCTACACAATTATCTTTATTTAATAATATATACGAACTTTCTTTGATTTTGCGTTTTTTAGAACAAGTTTCCTTTGCTAAAATGCTCGAAGCATCCCAGTTTATTCTATGATTGTTATCAAATGCGTGTTGGCAGATTTTTGATTTATGAAATTCTGTGTTTTTAATGTATGATCTGTGTTCTTTTATGCGTTTGGCTAATGGTCTACAAGTTTCACCTATATAAAACTTATTGCATTCGCAAGGTATTTTATAAATGACATTTTTTGTATTTTCATTTAAGTTGTATGGTTTTGTTTTTGTTAATTGAGATCTGATTGTGTTTTGTGTTTTAAAGATTGTGCGAATATTAAATTTATGCCCTATTCGTTAAATTTTATTTGATAGTCCGGGAATGTATGGTAAAAATAAATTTGTAATAGGTCTATTTTGATTTTGTCTTATAACTGGAGTTTCAAATTCAAGGAAACAATTATTTATAAAATCAAGAGGATAATTATTTTGAATTAAAATATTTTTTAAATAATCTTTTTCAATATTTATATTTTGATTAGAACAAATGACTTTATTTCTATCAAATAGACTTTTTACAACTCCCTTTTTAACCATTATTGGGTGATTTGATAATTGTGTAGCATCAATTTCAGTTAATTTAAATACCACTTGGTTGCCTTTGCTTGATACTGAAGTATCTTCAGGAAGACTAAAAATTAACTAACTATTCACCTTTTTGTAAAATAAACAATAAATACACCAGCAACCAGTTATCTATGTCACTATGACACTATAACCAAACAAACATGTTTTGACATTTAATGTCAAAGTTTTCAGAATATCCTAGAAAAACATAAAAATTTTGAATTTTAAAACCTAAATAATAGTAAGTTTTTATTTTTATTATTTTTATTCCATTTGTCTTGACAATGGTTATTTGCCACCGAAACGTCGATTATTAATTATCTTTTTACTTGTATAATTTTTTTTTTTTTTTGGTTTTTAGTACTTTTAATTTTATTTTGGCGTGTACCCAAATAAATACCATCCATTAAATGAATCCGCCAAACTACAGAACATATCTTAAATAACTTTTTTGTTTTAATATTTTGATTTATTTTTAAAATAAGGATTTTTATTTATTTTATCTTGAACAGTTTACAATATTTTAACTCTAGGTCTTTGGATCATATGAAGATACCCGAAGTTTAAAATATTTTTTCCGAATTAACAACGGCTGCCGTAGGCTGGGCCAAAAATCAACTTTTTTGAAAAATATATCATAAATATTGCTCCAGGTGGCAAAACAAAATTTAATATTATTAAGAATTAAGCTAGGGTTGCCAGAGTTCCGGTTTTTCGAATGTCTGTCCGGTCGAAAAATCTTAGCAAACCGGATAAGCAGACTGTTCGGTTTTTTGTGGGACTGGGATTAAAAAAATACCATAATTTAAAAAAAATCATTGTTTATTGAGCAACGTCACACAGACTTTAATCGAAGTTTCCAAGTATGAATAATCATCGCCAATGAAAGAAACCCACTTTTGTAAACATGTAAAATAATTACAAAATACAAATTAAAACAGAGAGAGGAAAATATTTGGACATAGAAACGAAATCGCCTATCTTTACAGAATGTTGTTCAGAAAACTTAAAGACAGATTCTACATCAAAAAATGTAAAGAAAAGTTCAGATAAACACGGCAATGCATTGTTTTGCAGATACAGGGTGCTAACATTAAAAAAAAACGTTTTTGGTTAATACCTTAAATAACCCTAGATAATCTGATTTTAACTAATAAAATTTGGAACCACAGATTTTATACAAATAATTGAATCATATATTTTACCAAAACAATATAATTCACCCAATTCTAGTGACACTTATTACCCAAAAATTAAAAAAATATATATATAAATTTTTATATTTATTAAATTACCTAAATACAAAACCTAGGGATTGGTAAAATTTAAAATAATAATTTCATTATCACCAATTTACCACATAAAAACTAATATAAATTAACCTAACTTTTAAATTAATATTTTTTTAAAGCTTCTTGCAATTTAGCTCGAACGGCAGCAACCCGTTCTTCTTGCCTTTTTATATCTTCTTCAGAAATATTAACCGCCTGCACCAACGGTTGTTTAGGATCAAGAAAAACTCCAGGATTTTTTTCTAAAGATGTCTTGGTTCCTGTTTGGCCTGTAACAAAAACATTTTCAACTTTAAAATGGAAAATTTTCTAAAAAGTTTTTCCTATAGTTACTAATTATTTAGCGCCGCGTTTAGACTTGCAACAATTCGCTAAACATCCGTCCAAACTTACGAACCTGTTTACGCGCTCCTTTGACGCCAAAAAACCATCAAGCTCTAAATCACCGGCAAATCATTCGCCAAGCCCTTGAAACGACGTAAATTCCGTCCACGTCCGCGCTATGTCTGGACGCGTCTTAATATGCATCACAAATAACAAAATAAAAAAATTGGTAGATTAAAAAAATGACTGAAGTATCAGGTAATCAATAAGCCAAAAATGTGACCTTTTAGGCGTCAATAACTTATATAAAAGATAAACATGCAGTACTCATAACAAAAACACTTAGAGTGGACCATAGAATTTAAAAATATAATAATAAATATGGTGTTCCATTTAAAAAATACAACATTTATGGCGGAAATCTTTTGTTTTTCATGCAATTGTTTTTTTATTACGGTTTTTAAATTCTCCTACCTAAAATACATCGATTGGCTATCTTGAATTTTTTTAAAAATATGGGGAAAGCCAAAAATATGTCAACTTTCCTCTTAAATAGAATACCCTGTACAAACAAGGCTCTTTTAAGGGTATTAGCAGAGACAACAATAAGACGAGTAACTGGTCCTAACAATTTGTCCATTGTATTTATCTCTTTCTGGTTTAACGCAAGTTTCAATAAATATGTCTTTGTCTTTCATCATGGCAGGCTATCGTAGATGGAGCAATCATCGCTTTGCCCTGGTTGCCAAGTTGTTTACAATTTCTGCATGTAAACTTTAATGTCCTTTTTTGGCTCACATCTAATTAAGAGAAAGAAAATACACCATGAATCGAATATTTTTAACTTGACAACGTTGCCACAGGCAGTCACGCCGAAATGTTAATCGATATTTGTGTTTGATATTTTTCAATGGCCGATTTGTTTGCGACAGTTTGTTTACATTTTCTGTGATTTATTGTGTTTCGTGGTTTTTTACACTTAATTGGACTTTGAATATTGACTTTTATTAATGATCACAGTGTATATATTAAATTTGTGCTTTTCAACAGATAATTTAAGGTAATGTTGACATGGTTATCTGTAAGAAAAATCTTTATAAAAACCAAATAAATGACATTTTTAATAAGGTGTGTAATTATTGAACTAAACCCCAATATTTTACATTAATAGGAAACAAAAACAAGTACCTTACATTAAGGGCAAAAAATAGCACAGCTATATAATTTGAAATTGGCGGGCAAACGATAAAGTCGACTCACGCGCCATCTGCGTTTACCTGCCTTGAAGACAGACAAGGAAGGCCCAGCAGCTATCTCTCTCTCGGATAATTTATTTACATTTAGTTGCTCGTCTCATTCTTGTCTCTGGTATTAGCAAAAATACTAATCCATAGAACATCACAGAGATTTCAGCGTACCCTGAAATTTTAGTACATACCCTGACCACCAGATAGCGAAAGTAGTCCAATCGACCAATAGAAACTTGATGTGGGCATCGACCAATTTTCTGATTGGTTCGGTGCCAACTTCGCTATACTGTGGTCAGGATAGGTATTAAAATTTCAGGGTAGCTGAAATCTCACTTGTGATGTTCTATGGATTGGTATTCTTTGATATTAGTTTTTAAAAAAGGTGCTACGAAGCCCCTTTTCTATCTAAAAAAATTGCCCCTTTGGTACCAGGAATTTGGTTTTTTGCAGTTTGATTCCTGGTTTTGACTTCAGATTCGTGTTTAACAGAAAAAAATACGTAATTTTTTTTTATCTGATACACAGCACAGACCCCTTTTTTTATTTTGTGGACAAGTGAATCTAAAAAACATTTTGACCCTATGACAATTTTAACAACATATTAATTTGTTAACCTATCATTGCAAAAATGTTGCTATCAAGTATTTACTTTAAGTTACAGGGCATTCAAAAAGTATGACATCATGTCTACAATATTTTTTTAATTTTAAACGTCAGCAAACATGACATTTATGAACGGACTTTGTAACATTTAGTTTTACATTTATTGTTTCACGTTTCGCCGGCAGTAAAAAGTATTTTTGCCGCCACGTGAACAATGTACAGGGTATCCCATTTTGGTTGTCCCTTATGGGAAACTTGGAAACCATAAGAGTTATTAAAAATCCGATACCCCATCCTCGAGCTCTTTTTGGAGAAAACATTTATGGTAAAAACAGATCATCGCTTTCGCGTAGCGTTTCAGAGATACAGGGTGATTCTCGATTTTTTCACTTTCTGAAAGGTCCTGTAGCTCAGGAGACATTTCCGTAGAAAAAAAATTAAAAAAAAAAAATTTTTAATTAATTAATTTTTGTTATCTTTTTTCTACGGAAATGTCTCCTGAGTTAAGGGATGACAGATTCCTTTTAAAACAAAAATATAAAACAATTTAAAAAACAGATAGAAGCCGCAATGCGTCTTTAAAATCATAATTTTTCCAATATTTGACGTAAAATTTATTAAACCACCTACTATGATATATTATTTTAATTAGAAAAAACAAGCAATTTAATTACCTAATCATTTATAGGGTGTCCCTAATAAAAAAAAACATGTTTGGGTCATATGTCAAAAATGACAGCCCAAAAAAATATTTTGACTGGATTCTACGGAAAAAAGTGTCTTTATAATGTGCAATTAGTTTTCTCGTATCTGTAATAACAACAAAGCTACAGGGCCTTTTCAAAAAGTGAAAAAATCGAGAATCACCCTGTATCTCTGAAACGCTTCGCGATAGCGATGATCTGTTTTTACCATAAATGTTTTCTCCAAAAAGAGCTCGAGGATGGGGTATCGGATTTTTAATATCTCTTATGGTTTCCAAGTTTCTCATAAGGACAACCAAAATGGGACACCCTGTACATAAATGCAATAATTTGTAAATTGATTACAATTTAAAGGTAAAACTACATACAGGGTGTCCACAAATTAATGGTATACAAAAACACAGAAAAACCGAAATAAGAAGATTAAACTACACACATATCCAAAAGTTGTTAATAAGGAAAATGCAGGGTGTCAAAGTGAAAAAAATATTTTAAATTTATTTTGACGAACTTTTGATACGTTTTAAATATTTTAATAAAATTGGGTATTTAGAGGTTCTTTGACATGAGCTATTCAGATCTGAAATTAATTTTTATGTGTAAACCAGAGGGGGCTGACTACCCTATTTAATTTTTTTAACGTCCTAACTTTCTTGTGCTACACTTATGTACTATCTAAGTAAACCAGTTCACTCCCCAATGGTTTCTACACAAAAAAGTATACCTTGTAAGAATGGCTCTGAGCAACTGTTTTTAAGATATTTGAATTTAAGTGGTTTAGTACAACCAAAAAATGCCTTTTAAATATCGTATTAGTCATAACTACAACTGTCCTATTATGAACAAATGATTCAATGTATTATTCCATATATAGAAGGAACAGTTTAAAAATGTAAATTCGGTGCTCTTTGATAAGAAAAAATCACAAAAAAGTTTAAAGCAAATAAATCGGCATGCTTGTCTTCGCGGCCGCCTTTGCTATATTTCTTTTATGATATGCCGGTTGATGCACCTGGTCATCGCACTATGGGATAGAAATTAATTTTTTTGGTCAAAATTCTGAAACTTACCAATCTAACTTAAAATGGGGTGCTTTTTACTGGAAAAATATTATAAATTTACACCCCCTTAACATTATTATTTTTATTGTACAAAATAAACTAAAATGTCAGCTTGTTTGGTTAATTCGGTAGTATTCTAATCAGTAATCCGATGATTATTATCTTATATGATTTACAGGGTACGACAATAGGTATGATTTTTTTAAATGGAATACCCTGAATATTATAACACCACCAAAAAAATCTTTTAAAATGCTTGAAAAAATACTACATTTGATGTGTATATCTCAATTAGTTTCGGAAATATGACCATCCAAATCTGAAAAATAATTTCAAATTATTCTTAGAAGCGTAATAGAGATACATCTCAAAATTCAAAATGTTTTTTTCACTTTGACACCCTCTATCTTCCTTATTATCAACTTTGGGATAAAGGTATGTTTGGTTAAATCCTAATATTTTGGCATAAGTTTTTCTGTGTACCATTACTTAGCAAACACCCTGTATATTTATGTAAATTTTATAAAATATAATTATTATTAAATACCTGTAACTGTACTCGAGGACACATGCAAAGCAGTCGCGACACTCTGTATAATGGTTTCTTCAGTCACGTGTGGTCCGACTGGCTTTAAACCTTTCGGAAGTTGCATGGACTCGAATTCCACTCCATCAATGTCACAGGCTCGCAGACCCTCGAGCCGTTTTTCCCAAAAGAGCTGCTTTGGCTTTTCTTGATTTCCGTTTTTGTAGTCTTTAAAGTTAAAAAAATATGGTTTTAAAATCAGTATTAATGAGATTACATTAATTTTGACGGCCAAAAAATTATTTTCTTTTAAAAGTAGAGGAAAGCGACCAAATATGAAATACTACGATTTTGTTTTTTACACATAATTTGCATAAAAAAATAAAAAGAAAAACTTTTTGTAGAAATTATGGCTGGGCCAAAAATCGACTTCTTTTTAAATATATGGAAAACATTGTTTAGGGTGAAAAAAGAAAATATCGTAAAGATTTAAGCCCTTACTATTAATATTTAGAGATCCCTTTTCTTCAATATTAAAAACAGCACAATAAAATTGCTAAAATTACCTAAACTACCAATTCTTTTAAAAAAGTTTAATGCGATATATGAGAAACATAATGTAATACGTAGTCATTTTTTAAATGGCTTCAGATTAAATATCACATTAGTTCACAGGGGATATTTGTAACATAAACAACTTGATACGCCATAAGTCAGTTGTAAACTTCTCAAGTTTACTACAATCCAGAATGAGGTGCAGTGAACCATGGCTACGATAAAAGATATACAGGGTGGCCCACCATATTCGACACGGTCTGTAGCTGGATGGGGTTTTTAAAAAAGTAAATACTGAAACATATACAGGTCGGATAAGGCCACAGTATAAAACTATTTTACTCTATACTGGATGTCTCAAAAAATGTGACATATCAAAGTTATATTTTTAAATGAAACACCCTATATTTTATGACGGTCTTTAGATTCTACATAAAAAATAATTTAAGTTTGTTCATAGTACCAAGAGTCTAATTTTATTCGTTTTGTGATATTTCATTTTTTTCAAAATGCAGGGGTGCAATTAAATTAATTTTATTTTAACAATATAAACGCCTTAAACTTTAAAATTTGTTACAAGATTAGGAAAAGTCTGCCTTTATCATACGTAGGTCATCTCCAGATCATAGATTATACAGGGTGATCAAAAATAATTGCAATTTTTAGAAAGTCAAATTGCAATATCTCTCTTATTTTAAATGGAACACCCTGTATTTTTACATCACATGATGACAAACTAAATGCTCTTTCACATGGTGTATAGGTTGCCTATACCTATCTTTTAAACTTTTTAAGTAAATTCCGTTTTAACATATTTTTATTCCAAATGTCTATTTAAATGTAAGTAGGCTGTGATATAGCTATGCCTATTTACTAAGCCGTTATTGCAAATGTAAATTTGTTGGCAAAAAGCACAAAATTAGAAGATTTTGTATTATCTGCCACTATTTTTAAAATTCACAGAAAAAAATTCATTAGTTGCTTATAATGCTACTTCCAATAACACTTATTTCAGCTGAATGTGGAAATGATAAAACTTGTGTTTTTAAACAATCCTAATAACGACTCTGGTCAGTTATGACGACATTCTGTGATCTATAACTCGTTTCTTCCATTATCCATAATCACTGTGTCAAATTTTTTAAAGCAACTATTAAGGTTATCAGATGGTTTCTCCTGGAATATTTTTCAGGATTAACTCTAGACTAAAGTAAATCATTTTTTCACATCCTACCAGTATTATATCATCTTGTTGTTGTAGAAGAAGGGTCTTTATTTAAAATCATTGAAATTTCTTTTAAACTGACTAAAACACTAGTAATTAATAAATGGTCGTTGTTATTTTCTTAAGAAAATATTAATGGCTGCTATGTCACAGCCAACTTTAATTTAAATAAACATTTGAACTAAAAATTTGTAAAAACAGATTTTACTAAAAGCATAAAAGATAGGTATAGGCAACCTATACACCATTGGAAAGAGTATTTTATTTGTCATCATGTGACGTAAAAAATACAGGGTGTTCCATTTAAAATAAGAGAGATATGGCTATTTGATTTTCTGAAAAATTGAAATTATTTTTTGATCACCCTGTACAATATTTGATCTTGATTTGACCTACGTATGATATGGCAGACTTTTTCTAATCTAGTTAAACATTATAAAGTTTAAAGTGTTAAAAGTGTTAAAGTAAATTCAATTTAATTTTACTTTTGCATTTTTCAATAAAATCAAATATCACAAAAACGAATAAAATTAGACACTTAGTACTATAAACAAACTTGAGTTATTTTTTAAAGTAGAATCTAAAACCGTCATAAAATATAGGGTGTTCTATTTAAAAACATATAACTTTGATACTTCACACTTTTTTGAGACACCCTGTATAGACTAAAATAATTTTATACTGTGGCCTTATCCGACCCGTATATGTTTTAGTATTTACTTTTTTTAAAAACCCCATGGTTATCCAGCTACAGACCGTGTCGAATATGGTGGGCCACCCTGTATTGTATTACCTAAAAATATTATAAATGCATGTATATTTCCAATATGCAGTTAGTTAGGTTGTCAGCGTTCACTTGTAATAAATGGGATATTCAAGTATATAGAGTAATCTCTAACTCACCAAACCCCTAAAGGTGTTTGCTTCTACGAACCACAAACTGCTGAAAGCAAAAACGTCACTCGTTGCCGAAATTTTACGAACTATTTAGAAAGAATGATACAAAGTACAGACAAGAAATAAAAAGGAAATTTCTTTAATGTCTATTTCTTCTTTCTATTGAGTTACAGGGTGCGGAAGCTAGTGGGTTTAACTAGAACAAATGGAGCCATATAACTAGCTATAAGAATAATAAAAGAAGAAAGCAATTTATTTACCTGATTTAACTTTGCCCTCTTGGGTCTTATAAACTGTAACAGGCTGTTTAAAAATGGAAGCAGTCTGCCGAATCGGCGGCACAAGGGACGCATCGTTCCTCATACCTCTGCTGCTGTAATACAAATCAACTTTTCCGACTTGCAAACCTGTCTTGCGTAGCACCTCTTCTCTCTGAAAACGTTTCGGCAATTGGGCGCATTCGTATTTGGTTTTCTCGATTGTAACTCCACTCATTTTTATTTAAATTTAGGCTTTTTATTTTTATATTCGACGTAAACAAACAGTGATTAAAAGTTAGGTTAGAAAAAACAAGTCAAACGTCAAAAAAGGTTAATTATTTAAAAAAGGTTGAATTTTCTGGCGGTTATCGCGGTTAACTTGTCGATTGGGGGACAGCTGCTGCTTGCTTGACGCCGGTGGAGGAACTAAGTTCAAGCGCAAGCGAAATTTTACAGGTTTCTGTTTTGCTCCCACTTCGATGGATTCGTGAATCGATATCGCAACACGTCGATATTGATAAATCCCAAACTTGTATTTGAACGGCATCCTAAATGAATTATTTTAATATTATTTAATTGGCATGTTTTAGATTACTGATATACTCTCGGTAAAACTCACAAGGTAATATTCTGTTTGGAAAATATCAACGATAGTATAATGACCAAAATTTGTGGTGGAAAACAAAAAAATAAACACCCTTTTTAGATTTAATACTTATTTGACTGAAGCTGTTTGAAAGACCAAGAATGTATGTCCAGAAGTGCTTCCTTACCGAGATACGGGGTGTTAAACTTCTAAGAATAAAAACTGTTTTTTACCGTATTTTCAACATCACTCGAGATATCTTTATGAAAATTGTTACATGTCTTTGGAGCATCGAAAGGCAATTCCTGATATTAAAAGGGTTTTTTAATTTGCACCAGTGGCGTCTGTACGGGGTGTACCATTAATTATTTTTGAAAAAAAAATGGTACGCCACTGCTTTTTGTGCAAATAAAAATTACGCGTAATATTCCCATTTTATTTAGAGCAAATTCGATCCCTTGACTTTTTTTCTTACGAGGCACCGTTTTGACGTAAAAAAATAAAAACCATTTCAATGCCGGAAATAGTCATCATTTCAGAAAATAATAACAATAATTTAAAAAATCATAGTAACAAACTATAGCAGATGCTCAAAATGTTGGCCTTCCATTTCCATGCATAAATTAAGTCTTTTTAGAAAGGACTGACGAACTCTAAGAATATCCCTGTTTCCGTCTGATAGTTTCACAGCTGTCAGTTATTCTCTACCTAAGTTGTTCAACGTTATTCACTGGAGTCTTGTATACAAGGTCTTTAAGATATCCCCAAAAAAAAGAAATCCATCGGATTCAAGTCCGGTGACCTGGGAGCCCATTCCACAAATCCCCTACGACCTATCCATCGGTTAGGAAAAAGTTCATCAAGATATTCTCTAACTTGAATTGCAAAATGAGGTGGTGCGCCATCTTGCAGCAACCACATTGAATTGCGTACCTGAAGCGGAATATCTTCTAGGAGAAGGGGTAAATGATTTCTTAAAAAATCTAAATAAATTTCGCCAGAAAGTCGATTGGGGAAAAAATGGGGTCCAATCAAATGATCTCCTACTATCCCAGCCCATACGTTCAAAGAAAATCTATCTTGAAATCCGCGTTCGGTTATTGCATGGGGGTTTTCATCATTCCAGTAGTGGAGGTTGTGTAAATTAATAGGACCTTCACGAGCAAATCCAGCTTCATCCGTAAACAAAACGTTAAATAAAAAGTTTCCATCGGTGTTATGTTGATTTCGAATATGGACACACATGTTCATACGACGTTCGTAGTCTGCTGGTAATAACGCTTGAACTTTTTGATAATGATATGGGTGAAGCTGCTGCTCACACAAGACTTCATGAACAGAACTTTTCGGAATAGTTTCTTCTGCACCGACTTTCCTTACACTGTTCCCCGGATTATTTTCAATATTATTTAAAATACGTATTTCTGCTGCCACAGTACGTGTTCTTCTTGGTCGCCCTGCATCACGTCGACTTATCTTAAATGCCCCGTATTCTCCCAGTCTCCTATGAATTCCCGAGAACATCCTTGGTTGTGGTATTATTCTTTGAGGATATGCCTCCTGGTACATACGTCGTGCAGCTCGAGCATTTCCTTGGGCCACACCGTAATAAAAATGAATATCACGCAACTCGATATTTGAATAATTATGGTTCATTATTATCAACAAGATTTTCACAGCTCATTACAACAGTGTCAAAACTAATAAGTTATTTGACCGAAAATAAATTTTGACTTTACCAGTGACACAAGCCTCCCAAGATTTTTCATTTTCTGAAATGATGACTATTTCCGGCATTGAAATGGTTTTTATTTTTTTACGTCAAAACGGTGCCTCGTAAGAAAAAAGTCAAGGGATCGAATTTGCTCTAAATAAAATGGGAATATTACGCGTAATTTTTATTTGCACAAAAAGCAGTGGCGTACCATTTTTTTCAAAATAATTAATGGTACACCCCGCTACAGACGCCACTGGTGCAAATTAAAAAACCCTTTTAATATCAGGAATTGCCTTTCGATGCTCCAAAGACATGTAACAATTTTCATAAAGATATATCGAGTGATGTTGAAAATACGGTAAAAAACAGTTTTTATTCTTAGAAGTTTAACACCCCGTATCTCGGTAAGGAAGCACTTATGGACATAAATCTATATAGGGAACTTGGGTTTATTTTGAACGCAGAATCGCCTCTTATAATATGTGCTCCTAATTTCCGGACACCCTGCATAGTAGTGTTGCTAAGGCAGTTCCGATCAAAAAAAAAAAAAAAAAAATTCAGGATTGCCAAAGCATTTTTTTTAACTTCACCTTTCGTTAAAATCTCTTCAAGTAGAACATCGTTTTACCTACAGTGCACTAGCCTTTCTAGTTACGACCTTTGCATTATTACTGCAAGGCCGTTTGACCAGATTTATCCGTTTCAGCCACGAGATTCGAACGCCGTTTACTCTATTATGTTTATATTTTTGTTGCTACAACCTAGACTACTTTGACTTTTGCATAGTACATACCTACCTATTGGCTTATGGGATACCCGAGGTACTACCTATTACCCAGACTTAGTACCGGTTGATATTTTGCACGGACGACAGCGCGCGGACTACTATAATAAATTCCAATGTTTTTGGATGTTTTAGTGGATCGAATGTTTTGCTTAGTTCTAGTTTATATGGAATGTTTTAACAGTTGTTTTAATTTTTACCAAGCTATATATTTGTTAACTATAGATATTTGATTGACTCTTTATAACGTTATAATGGTATTTTTGGGAACTGTGCTAGAATATGATAGCGGGTAGGTTGCTTACTAATTAAATAGAAATTTTGGTAATTTTTTATACATGGTACATAAAGTTTTTAAGTTTTTGAGGTGGGATTGGCGAGGTTCTTGACATTATTGACAAAGAATTAAGATATGCTTACTTCCTCTCGAGGAACTCCGAAATATTGGTAAATTAGCGGCAACTCCGGTTTTAACGAAACTTTGGTATACGGGGTTTTTGCGGGCGCTTTGATCACGAATCTGAAAGTCACTCTTTTTGGCGAAACGTTTCGTTCTCGAGATATTTCATCCATCAGAGTTCAAATTTGAGACTAAGCCCAGGCCTCACTATATTCCCACCATTCTTGCACTTACAGTTCTTGATTGTTCAAGCTATAGTGTCAAAAATATTTGATTTTCACCTTTAAATCCCGTTTTTCTACGTTTTTACATTATTTTTGTGTTAAATTGCGTGGCTTTTCTTTAATAATGCGGCAACCATACATACACATATGGCTTCATGGCACACTGGGATCAGAAATGATTCAAAGTATAGCTATACAATTTAATGCAAAAATAATGTAAACGAATAAAAATCTAATATTGTGTGCCACTTTAGCTTTAAATCAAGAATTGTGTGCAAAAAGAAGGGAATATTGTAAAAATAGGATTAGTTTAAATTTCAAGTCTGATGATGAATATCTCAAGAACGAAACGTTTCCTCCTTTCAGATTCGTGTCAGCGCCCCAAAAAACCCCATACCAAATTTCATGGTTTGGGCAATGAACTGGTGCATTTTCCTGAGCTGCTGAAAAGAGATTTGCCTTTGGTATTGACAGCAAAAAACATGAGGCTTTGGAACTCATATTTTATAAAATTCTAATAAAAGTTCATTGAAATGTGTTTTCTAAATGTAAAATAGTGTTACGCATTTACTGAGTTTGATGATCACAAACTGTAGTGGAGAGCGTTCTTTTGTCAACATTTAAACGAATAAAAAATGTATTAGGAAACACAAATGGCAAGAACGTTCAAATAACCTCACTATAATGAATATTGAAAATGATTTTACTATAAGAATATTGATTTGACGAGTGTTATGTCTCTAAATTGCACGCAATAAACACGAAAAACCTTGGTAATTTTCTAGAAACCCTGCGGCAGCTCCGATTTTGACGAGAATTTGGATATACAAGGGGTTTTGCGGGCGCTGATCACGAGATCTGAAAGAATTTTTGGCGGAAACGCTCTGTTCTTGAGATACTCACCATGAGACTTGAAATTTAAACTGGTCCAATTTTTACAATATTCCCCCTTCTTTTTGCACACAATTCTTGATTTAAAGCTGAGTGGCACACAATATTTGATTCTCACCTTCTTAAAACCCCGTTTTTTTACGTATTTTACATTATTTTGCATTAAATTGCATGGCTATACTTTGACTTTTTTTAATCCCAGTGTGCCATGAAGCCCTATGTGTATGTATGGTTGCCCGCATTATCAAAAGAAAAGCAACACAATTTAATGCAAAAATAATGGCAAAAACGCAGAAAAACGGGGTTTTAAAGGATTCGAAAATCAAATATATTGTGTGACACTTTAGCTTTAAATCAAGAATTGTGTGTAAGAAGGGGAGAATATCATTGAAAATAAGCTTAGTTCAGAATTTGAACTTTACGTTGATGAATATCTCGAAAACGAAACGACTTCTCCAAATTTTTTCGTGATTCGTGTTAGCGCAATAAAACCCCGTATACCAATTTGGTAAAAAATCAGAGTTGCCCAGGTTTGAAAATTACCAAACCTTGTAAATTGAATTTTTTTATTTGCATCCTAAATTTCAATAGGCAATATAACTCAAGGGCCCCTGTTCACAATGGCTACGGCCCTGCGTTGTGTTATCCGGCACTGCCAAGCCCTGGCACTAGATATAGTTTAAACTATGGTGTTTAAACTAAACAGTCAAAACTTAGCTATAAAAACCGGCCATAAATTAATCATTCTGTCAGTACGATTATCCAAAATTGTAAATAGCAAGGCGATAATATTTGTAAAGAGTTCATTATGTATTAAAAGCATTATAGGTTAAATAAATCCTTTAATGTTCTAATAATTAAGTACTTTAAACAATAAACGACAAGGAATTGTTCATTTGACGAAGGTTTGTCAGTTTTGGGATAAAATAAATTTACTTGTCGGTGTGCGGTTAAGCTAGGTGACAAAAGGATCTAATATACTGCGGCAAAAGCTGAAAAAGTTGGCAATTTAGGGAGATGCTGGATTTTACCTACTGACGTAATTTCTGGTTATTATTTTTATTCACACACATTATTCACTAGCATTAGACATATCAAAATAAAAGTATAGGTAAATGGAATAGAAAAGGATAGTTTACGCATAGTTTTCACTTTCCAATCACTTCCGATTTGACCGGAAATGGCTTTTAATTTTGAACTTAAATGGGACACCCTGTTTATTTTGACATTTTGGATCCCAGGCACTACTCTTATTTTAAAATATGACATTTTTAATGTGACCCTAGGTGATGGTAGAAATATACAATCGCAAAAGTTTTGGTGACTAATATTAAAAATAGGAATAAAAAAATTGGCAAAGTTACGTGCCTGACTTATTATTATTTAAATGTCAACCCTTTTTATAGACAAGCACTTTTCGAACAAAGGATTTTTTGACGAATCTAACGATACCAATTGATTTGCGATCGGATTAAAAAAAAAAGGGTCATAGCCACCTAGATGCAAAAATGGTTCTAAAAATCAAAGTAGGCGTAAAAATTTTTGAGAATGTCAAAATTATTAGTTTTAAATTGTCTCAGAAATATAAAAATCTTAAATCTTGTGATAAAGCTAAAATTTTAAAGGTTCAGGCTCACAAGAAGTTTTTACAGGATCCTAGTCCAGAAAACCGACAGGCCAGCATTGAAGCAAGAAACTACTACAATCAAACAATTTCTGAAGCCAAAGACTCCTTCGACAATCGTATTAAAAACAAAGTTCTTTCTTGCTCAAATGGCAGCAAATCTTTCTGGTCCTTTGCGAAAAACATAAGTAGGAATTTTTGTACCAGTTCTTTTCCACCACTAACTTTGGAAGATGAAATTATTTCTACCGCTAAAGGAAAGGCAGAACTATTTGCTAAACAATTTGCTGCCAATTCAACCCTTGACCCTCCCGTAAATCATCCAATTCCAGCGGTTACCCCAGTTCCTCATAAAATGCCCGATATTATTTTTAAGGTGAAACACATTAAGCGTATCCTTTCTTCTCTTAACACCAAGAAATCGTCTGGGCTAGATGGCATACCAGCAGTCGTTTTAAAAAAATGTGCTCCAGAACTTGCACCAATCTTAACTCGGTTCTTTCGAATTTCTTACGACACAGGTATCTTTCCGGAGAGCTGGAAAGCTGCACGTGTTCAACCTATTCCCAAGAAAGGATCTAAATCTCTTCCATCTAACTATAGACCAATTTCATTCTCTCAGTTCTTTGTAAAGTAATGGAAAAATTCATTAATTCACAAATTCTTAAGTATTTAGAAAAACACAAAATTTTCATGACAGGCAGTATGGATTTCGCCACAAAAGATCTACAGCAGATCTTCTTTCCTTCGTATCACACTGCTGGAATAAGTCTCTTGAGTTTCTAGGTGAGTCCCAGATCGTTGCTCTTGATATATCCAAAGCTTTTGACCAGGTCTGGCATGCCACTTTCTGAATAAACTTCCACTCCTATGGTCTTTCAACCCAAACTCTGTACTTGGCTCTCTAGTTATCCTATCTGATCGACGTATATCAGTTATTGTAGACGGTAATTCTTTTAAGGTAAATAGATGAAATCGCCGGACGGCAGTTTGTCTTATAATTAAGCAAAAACCGCCGGCGGTGCCAGTGCCCTTGAAAAATATAATTTCAATATTAAGTATTGTTGTAGTATGTCAAATAAATTACTGTAGGCGTTACATACTTGCATATACCGGTTGAGCTAAATAACATAACTCATAGGCAATGTGAGGAAAAGAGACAATCTAACTAAATTCGGCAAGTAAACATGCGACTAATACTGCTTGTTTTATTATACTATTACTCGCGGATGTACCGAAGACTGCTTGTGTTTAAGCAATATAAAGAATAATAGAGCGAGGCAACTTTATACGATGGCGACACTTTAATTAAACTTTTTTTTTGCAGGTCTGGAAGTCTGGGCTCATCGCCGAGACCTTTCTTGCAACCTAGCAACAACCCTTCCGATGAACAAATGAATACGACGTGGAGACGCTTGAAGACGCTCGAAAATTAGTCCGGGATCTTAGGGCGAAGCCTCGGCAACAGGCGCAACATATTATGGCGTGGAGAAGAGCATACAAAATGCAAGTAAGTTATAGAAATATTGTGTTGCTTAAATTTATTTATCTAAAAACTAGACACCCACTTTTCCTATTTTGAAGAGAGGATTTAATCATTGCAGTATGGCACCCAGACAGAGAAACACGCAGTATAGTTTACATCTATATTTTATTATCTCTTATTACTCAAAAACCACAATTGAAAAACTCCTTTTACTATGAAAACTGTTTATTGACATAAAACGTTTTTTTCAAATTTTTAACCCCTCTCCCTCCTGGTGATTTTTTAACCCCCACACCCTTAATATTACGGTACCCTAAAACATTTTAGTACCTACCGCGACCAACAGATGGCGAAGGTAGTACGATGATGTCGCTTTGCTAATACGAGTTACCATCGAAATTGATAGCAGTCGCTGACGAGCAGTCGGCCCGACGTCAGTTAGAAGTGAGGATATACGCAAAAATTTAATAAAAATGAAATCCTGAGTAAATGGTAGTATCCACTTGGATGTTCAGATTTATGATTTCAGAATAGGATATATCGATGGGTTTTTGACAAAAACATCGTAAGCGACATTCGTTCGGTTTTACGGGGAAAACGTTTTTTTTTTTTCATTGGCTTTATTTCAGATGAAGATATGTTTCTATATTGGTTCTAGGCGGTTCATTTAATTAATGGTAGTTATTTGGGTACAGGCCAAAGAAATAAATTAATAGTACCAAAAAAACCGAAGACAAAAAATTATAATATAAACGAAGTAAATGAGAACATTTAATATTGGATTGGGGCAAAATCAAAAACTCTCGTTCATTTTATGCATCCAAAACACAATCATGTTCCTTGTCGCGAAAAGATCATCAAATACTCATCCTCTACTTATGAGCGGCCAAGTTTTGCCAGAGCAAAGACACCTTTAATCTTGTGGGAGTCACATTTGAAAGTAACCTTAACTGGCATAAACACATTGTATCTATAGCCACGGCAGCTTCAAAAAGCTTGGATTTCTCTTTCGAGCCAAAAAGTATTTTTCCCCTTCTAATTTATACATCTTTATATGTGTCCCAAATCCGACCTCCTTGGAGTATTGTTCTCATACCTGGGGGCATGGCGTCCCCCACAACCCCAAGCATTCTTGGTTCTATTCAAAGAAGAGCTATTCGTCTCATTAATGATCCTTGACTTACAGAAAGGCTTTCCCCTCTCTGCCCATCGTCGGGCTGTGGGGGATCTATCGCTTTTTTATAGGTACTTCCATGGCTTCTGCTCTGAAGAATTGTCCAGTATAGTTCCTCCACCTCACGGTTCCCAACAGAGAAACTCGTGAGTTCCGCGGCGTATGCATCCCCATACGGTCCAACTGGACAGGCCCCGAACTTCTCACTTTGTTCGTTCTTTTATCCCTAGGTTTCTAGAATGTGGAACCTGCTGCCTGCGGAGGTCTTTCCTTCCCCCCCAAATCTTCAAGATATTTAAGTCCCGTGTCAACAAACTCCCTCTTACCTCGCTTAAGACACCCACGGTACGTTAGTATTTAGGCTTTTAGCCTTCGTGGTTTGTCCAAAGATAAAAAAAAATTACTGGACTATATTAATTTATTTCCTCCTAATTTATTGTCTCCTCCGTGGCGCAGTGGACAGAGCTTTGATCTTCGAAGCCAGAGGTCGACGGTTCGATTTCCCAGCGGGGAGACATATTTAGGTGATAGTTATTTAAAAATAACGACCGTGGTGGCACTACCGCGTTGTCTAAAGGTACTGTGAAATGCATAACTGCATGTTTCAGTGCTTGGACAACGTTGACGGAACAGGGGAACGATGGGTTAAACATCTAATAACCCGACACCCACGGTCCTCTGGTATTTAGGCATATGCCTCGTGGAATATCAAAAGATAAAATATATTTAATTTCCAAACAGTCTCAAGTCTGGTAAAAAAAAAAAAAACGCGAGTAATACAGATTTTTTGATTTACATGACTATTTTTAATATTAGATTAGGTGCCAAAATCATCTCCACTTTCTTGCCAAAAACCAGTTAAAAATAAATAAAGCTGTCTGCACGTTTTCAGAAAATAAACCGTTACCATTTATGTGTTTTATTACTTAAAATTATATGATTTTCAAATAATTACTTTATAAACAATAATATCAGTATCAACAACGTGACTTGAATAAGGTAACGGAAAAACTATTGAATGAATCAGACCAATTATCCATATAAAAAAGATAATTGCCCTTATGTTATTTTTCTCACGCCCTCATATTATTCACTGTTTACCTACATCATATCAATATTATTAAATTACCATACACGTTTCATTAAATTAAACATATTTAAAAAGTTTTTTAAGATAAATATTTTCAAGGTTGGTTATGATATGAAGGGTAGGTCATAGTTTAGCTATGATGAGGAGATATACATATAAGATACAGGGTGTCTCTAAAGGTCGTATAGAAGGAACAGTTTAAAATGTAAATTCGGTGCTCTTTGATAAGAAAAAATCACAAAAAAGTTAAAGCAAATAAATCGGCATGCTTGTCTCGCGGCCGCCTTTGCTATATTTCTTTATGATATGCCGGTTGATGCAGCTGGTCATCGCACTATGGGATAGAAATTTAATTTTTTGGTCAAAATTCTGAAACTTACCAATCTAATCTTAAAATGAGGTGCTTTTTACTGAAAAATATTATAAATTATTACAAATGCTTTTTGGAAACCTAAAACTTATTATATGTTATTATAAATTTACACCCCACTTAACATTATTATTTTTTATTGTACAAAATAAACTAAAATGTCAGCTTGTTTGGTTAATTCGGTAGTATTCTAATCAGTAATCCGATGATTATTATCTCATATGATATACAGGGTAACGACAATAGGTATGATTTTTTAAATGAAATACCCTGAATATTATATCACCACCAAAAAAATCTTTAAAAATGCTTTAGAAAATACTACATTTGATGTGTCTATCTCAATTAGTTTCGGAAATATGACCATCCAAATCTGAAAAATAATTTTAAATTATTCTTAGAAGCGTAATAGAGATACATCTTCCCAACTTTTTTTTTTTTAACGTATAAAATAAATAATAACACTGTTTTGTTGGGTAGATTCTGTAGAATCCATATCTTTCATCAGAATGCTTTTATCTTTTAGGATATACAGTGTAGGACAAAACATATTAAATTTTAAAATGGAAAACCTTGTAAATTATAAAAAAATCTTGTATCTGTCCTTACACTCAGAAGTAGCAAAAGTAGGAAGGCAATTGTAAGTACAAAAACTGATAAAGAAAAAGGTAAAAAATCTTTGACAAAAGTAGCGAGACTTCGCGAGACTGCATCGGAAACACAACAATAGCTCTTATTATTTAAACTCTTTTACTTTTTTAGTAATCAAGGGTAATAATAAACTAAGGAGATTAAATGTTGTATATTTATGTTTACTTAAAATACATTTTCAAGTTTCTTATTACCCCAATAGAAGTCGTCATATCCTTTTATAATTTTACGTACATGTAGTTTGGAGTATCTACTTTGAAATACACAGCATGAGCCATTAAAATTTCAAAGTTGCTTTTTGGCCAAAATAATGGATTTCTATCCCATAGTGTAATATGGCGTGGCTGTAAAGGGTAGCGGCGCCTTGTATAAAATATTCCGATTGCAGGCGGCCTTTTTATGTTTTTTTGTATTATTTTCAAAGGGTACCGAATTTGCGCTTTTAAAATTCAAGAACCCCAAACAATCCAATAACAAACCCTGGTTTTCCAAATCTTGTGATAAAGCTAGAATTTTAAAAGTTCATGCTCACGAAAAGTTTCTACAGGATCCTAGTCCAGAAAACCGACAGGCCAGCATTGAAGCAAGAAACTACTACAATCAAACAATTTCTGAAGCCAAAGACTCCTTCGACAATCGTATTAAAAACAAAGTTCTTTCTTGCTCAAATGGCAGCAAATCTTTCTGGTCCTTTGCGAAAACATAAGTAGGAATTTTTGTACCAGTTCTTTTTCCGCCACTAGCTTTGGAAGATGAAATTGTTTCTACCGCTAAAGGAAAGGCAGAATTATTTGCTAAACAATTTGCTGCCAATTCAACCCTTGACCCTCCCGTAAATCATCCAATTCCAGCGGTTACCCCAGTTCCTCATAAAATGCCCGATATTATTTTTAAGGTAAAACACATTAAGCGTATCCTTTCTTCCCTTAACACCAAGAAATCGTCTGGGCTGGATGGCATACCAGCAATCGTTTTAAAAAATGTGCTCCAGAACTTGCACCAATCTTAACTCGGCTCTTTCGAATTTCTTACGACACAGGTATCTTTCCGGAAAGCTGGAAAGCTGCACGTGTTCAACCTATTCCCAAGAAAGGATCTAAATCTCTTCCATCTAACTATAGACCAATTTCAATTCTCTCAGTTCTTTGTAAAGTAATGGAAAACTAATTAATTCACAAATTCTTAAGTACTTAGAAAAACACAAAATTTTGCATGACAGGCAGTATGGATTTCGCCACAAAAGATCTACAGCAGATCTTCTTTCCTTCGTATCACACTGCTGGAATAAGTCTCTTGAGTTTCTAGGTGAGTCCCAGATCGTTGCTCTTGATATATCCAAAGCTTTTGACCAGGTCTGGCATGCCGCACTTCTTAATAAACTTCCTCCTATGGTCTTTCAACTAAACTCTGTACTTGGCTCTCTAGTTATCTATCTGATCGTCGTATATCAGTTATTGTGGACGGCCATTCTTCAAGCTTTCACCAAGTAAATGCTGGAGTCCCTCAGGGCTCAGTTCTGGCACCAACATTGTTTCTTCTTCACATCAACGACCTTCTCTCGTCCACAACTAATTCCATTCATAGTTTCGCCGACGATAGTACCCTTCACTCCAGTTTTCAGGTTCCTAAACCCATCACTAAACCTGACTTGGAAAACAAACGCAGAGCGATGCAGATATCTCTTTCGCAGGATCTAATTTAATATTGATATGGGGCGCCAAAAATCTCGTCCATTTTAATGCATCCAAAAACACAATCATGTTCCTTGTCGCGAAAAGAGTCATCAAATACTCATCCTCTACTTATAAGCGGCCAAGTTTTACAGAGCAAGGACACCTTCAATCTTGTGGGCGTCACATTTGAAAGTAACCTTAACTGTCATAAACACATTGTATCTATAGCCACGGCAGCTTCAAAAGCTTGGATTTCTCTTTCAAAAAGTATTCCCTTCTAATTTATATACTTTGTATGTGTCCCAAATCCGACCTGTGGGACCTGCTGCCCTCGGAAGTCTTTCCTTCCCCCAAATCTTCAAGTATTTAAGTCCCGTGTCAACAAACTCCCCCCTTTACCTCGCTTAAGACACCCACATGTGACAACACGGAATACAGCGCAGACGAAGACAGCGATAGATATAAAGAAGGTCAGAAACAAAACACAAAACCAAGTCAAAACCTACAATAGAGTAATGTCAAACCATCGATCAGTAACCAAACCTAAAGACGTCAAATATAAAAGGATCAACAAGGCCAAATCAAAAAGTTTAGAGGAATTAAGGGAAGACTCAAAAATTGGGTAGAGCAAGGAAGTAAAATTCCAGGATTACTTTGGAACATAGTCAGAGTTATGCTTAAAATTTATTTCATACCTTTAAGTGGTTAGTCTGTCCAAAAGAAAAATATACTAGGTTAGTAAAAAGGAAGTAATATTAGGAGTATTGCCAAATTTTTCAATTTTGCTCTTTAACACATCCTCTTATTTCGTCTCTGGCGTGCCATTAAACCTGTAACGCGTGGCGTAGTCGTCGGGTTGAATATTTTTTGTGTACTAGGCGGCATCGCTTTCAGAATGGGTCTAACCACAGCCTTCTTAAACTTACGAGCCGTGAAGTAAAGAAAGGCAACGTTGCAAACAACACTGTACAGTAGGAATATTGAAATGAGTTCCTAATAGAATACACGCTAAAGATAATTAATTTTTTAAGTGTTTTTAAACAAAATATAGGTATTTACTTTTTTAGGATGTTTTAGACAATATATAACATAGGTATAATTTAAAATACTATAGTAGCCCTAAAAACCAATAATTTGTCTGCAAAACTTATCAGAAACTTTTCTGTCTTATACAAAGTTGGTAAGGATTTTAAAATGTTAAGTTGTTAAGACTTCTCCTCTAGCCTCGAACAGACCAATGCAGCTTTTTACATTTAACTAAACATTTATTATTTAGTAATATTTGCAATACCTAAAATGAATTAAATCATGTGTGTTTAGTTTTAAATATAAAAAGCTTAATTTTGTATTACATAAGATGCACTTTAAAATAACAAACGCTAAATTAGGTTTTCCACTATAGTTACCCTAAAACCGCTTTGAAGTAAATAACTCAGAATATCTATAAGAATAATATATTTTTGGTGAACTTACCAGCATAGGTATTTATGCGCATTAGTTTATATAGTCCTTAGGATATTGCTTGGGGTAAATAATTATTTTAGTGCACTTTACACACTATTTGATATCAAATTAAACCAATTTTTTCAACACACTTAGTTAATGAAGTTGCCTCAAATATTTGTCCATTTACGCTGTATAGGTACTACTTGTATCGATTGATGAGATAAGGTCACGACATTCGCCATATTGGCTAGCGCGGCTGTGACGTCAAGTCGGGCCATTTTCGGCCATGTTTGATTTTAGGCAGATCAGTGGCGTAGAATTAAGGAGAAAACAAAAAGAACTGTATGTTGTAAACAAAATTTATTGGATTATTTTAATAGGCATAACCTAAAACAAAAAACATAAATGTGGTTTAAATATTGAAAATTAAAAATTATCAAAGCGACGACAGGACGATGAGGTACCTGGCAGAGCAAAACATTTTCCATGGTTCCGTAAGTCAAAAACCATTTTAAAAACTTTGTATACAAGGTGTCCGCTAATGAATGGTACACAGAAAAACCACAGATTCCTTATGCCAAAATATTAAGATTTAACCAAACATACCTAATATCCAAAAGTTTATAATAAGGAAGATACGGGGTGTCATAGTAAAAGAAAAAGTAAATTTATTTCGATAATTGTTCCCCCCTTTTTAAATATCTTAATAAAACGGTATCTCGGGGTTTTAAACATTAGCTTTTCAGATCGAATATTAATTTTTGTGTGTAGACTAGAGGGCGATGGGTACACTATTTAAAATTCTCTAAAACTACCCAATTTTTTTGTTACTACTCTGTATGTATGTAAACTAGTAAGCTTCTCTATGCTTTCTGCACAAAAAAGGTATACTTAGTAAGAATCGGTCTTGACAACCGTTTTAAGGTATTCACGTTTTAGTTGTTCAGTGCACCCGAAAGTATGTACCTTCAATAACATCGTATTAGCTATAATTACAACTGCTCAGATATAAATAGCTGATAGCTAAAAACTCCTGGATACCGAGTTTTATTAAAATGTTTAAAACATATCAGAAATTATCGAAATGCATGAATAAAAAATATTTATATCCCTTTAACACCCCGTATCTTCCTTATCATTAACTTTTGGATATAGGTATGTTTGTTTAAATCCTAAATGGGTATTTTCGCTATAAGAAATCTGTGGTTTTTCTGTGTACCATTAATTAGCGGACACTCATCAGTATCATATGTATATAAAAACACGAATGACTGAAAACTATTCGACTAAACACTATCAAAATCTCTAAAATAAAACGAGTCCGAACCAATAATATGTGAAGTCTCTAAACTAACCAAAAACATTAACAACTGGAAATCCTTGCAAAATATACAACCAAAATGAGAATGGCAAATTTCCACAGATTTTTACCAAACAAAGCTTCGACAAGGCACGACTCTGTCATCAGCTGATAATGCTACCAACTTTGAACAGAACTGCCAACGCAGGAAATCTGTGTGTTTCTCACACCCTCACGTCCCTGACAAAAGCTATCACCGGTAGGAAATTAAATGTTGTCCTGATAACCCTCTGTTTTAATATAACTGGGGTAATTCGTTTTGCAGCCCGAAACGCAACACGTTCGTGGCATAATGTACGCCGTACGCCCCAACTATACGCTCACATTTAAACGTAAACGATTGACATAGTGGCATTGGTCCTATTTTGTAAATATAACAATGAATTACTTATTTTTACTTTATATAATAAATACAAACCTTTTAAGCAGTCGTTTAAATTTGTTTTTGTTTACCTCTAAACTTTACTTGACATTCCTACTGTGCTGTGTTGCCAAATTTCCTCCTTCACGGCTCACGTTTAAGAAGGCTGTGGTCTAGCTATAACTAATGATTACTACAAAATTACGCGTTGCTTAAAACTGTTGTGTAGTCATGGCGAGCCTGCCTGATGTGTATTGTTTGTCATCACAGGTAGTTCACGGAAGTTTAAAAAGGTGCATTACTTTTTACTAACCCCGTATAACATATTTCTGCAATTGTTGCTTATCTGCTGTGCAAGTCACGTTTTAATATGTTAGAATAATGTGGTTTCATGTTGTAGACCACTCTAATTATAAGCAAAAAATTTAATTAATTTATATTAATTAAAAACAAATAACGACAGTGTTTTTTGTATTAGTTTCAAAATTGTTGAAAAAAAAATGTAAATTATATAAACACAACCCGGTTGTTTAATAGGGTATTAACTGATGTAAATAAATTTTAAAAATCTTTTTTGTGTATCAGAGACTCTTTTTTGCTGGGTGAAACCTATATAAAAAAATAAAATATGTCTGCTTAGGAGACGGCCCGGGCGTTCCTCGGGTTAACCGAACAGCATTGTCCATATTTATACAGGGTGTCCGAGGAAATTCCGTTCATATATTTTTAAGGGGTGATTCTACACAAAAATATATGAAGAAAAGTTCAGTACAAAGAACATAAGTGTCCAAACGGTCTTAGTTTTTGAAATACAGGGTGGTATTTTAAGTTTGTTCCTGGCAGAATGTTAGAAACATGTTGGCGACAATCGTAAAACGCAGCAATTGTTACAAACATTAGAGTATATTACATTACAAGTGTGGAAAATGACTAATTTCACACGAGTGGGAATATTGTAGCACGAGGCGTTAGCCGAGTGCGACAAACCCACGAGTGTAAGAGAGTCATTTTCACACGAGTACTGTACACTATTTTTCCTACGACCACAAATTATTCACCAAAAAATAAATAAATTAAAGTTTGTCTGTTCAGAAAAAATAAAAAACAATTGAGAACTTTGCAACACTAGGGTGATATTTACTTTGCAACACTAGTGTGATATATACTTTTCCTCACTGCTATATTATACTGTTTTGACAATATTTTTACATCGAAAATCACCTACCTAGAAGCATTATATAACTTTTATCATTTTGGAATTTAAAAAGGCCCTCACTTAATAAAAATTGTATGGTTTGTTAGGTAATAACGCTAATAGTTTAATACGGTTTTCTGCTATTATAAGGGTTTTTAAAAATTATCGATTCTTACATATTTTAGACACTCTTCTAAATAAAACGTAAGTGGTGCATATCCAAAATATTCCGTTTTTTAAAAAATATCAGTAAATAAACTTACGGGATCGGGGAGTGAAAAGGGGTGCTGGGTGGGGTAAAATTGGTAAAACGAGTTAATGAAACTGAACATCACATGTAAAACTAAGTAAAAATAACAGTTTTTCCTCATATTTTTAAGAAAAAATATGTATTATTGTTGTGCTAACAATAAAAAGCCATTAATGCACTTTTAAGAACTATATTTCATAAAAGTAAACTATTCAAAAATACACAAAAGTACAATTTAGCCATCTTAACAGAACTGTACCACCACGGCTAATCACCGCGCCAATAGTCGAATGCCTGAGTCACTAGATTTATTAATTTATGACAATCATGCTTAGGCAACCAACTATACATTATAATACAAAATATAATAAATATAAAAATTGTAAATGCACAACACTGTGCCAGTCAGTGAAAGTTGTTTTTGTGGTTATGTATATTTTTGTTTATGTTTTTATTTTTCGTAAATTTTAATAAATATAAAATAAGATGATTTTCGCTAATTTGGGTTCTACCGTTTAAGGTAAATAAAAAGTTTTTTTACTGTCACTACAATAAATATGTCACTTGCAAAACCAATAGCAGTTTTAGAATGACATCATAATATGTATCACACCAGTGTTGTAAAGTACTTTGCAACACTAGTGCTGTAAAGTACTTTGCAACACTAGTGTGATATAACGCATTTTCTATGCATGAAATCAGTGTGCTATTTGCTATTTTCACAAGCTAACCTAATATATCTGGACTAATCTGCGGATGCTTTTCAAAAATACTTAGCAACTGAATTATCGATGGTTTGAACTATACCTAGATTGCCAACTGTTGTAATTATTATAAAAGACAATCAATGTATAAAAAATATAATAGGTTGTATATAACAAAGATATAAGCATTGTATTCTAAATGAAAAAATATTTGTATAAAACTTAGAATAGATATTTTAGCTTTTTAAAAGGTACCTAAAACATGAGGTCAATTTTATTAATAAGTGCGGGGCTACTAAATAATTGACTTTGGTAACACTTACTTGAGAACATAAAGGTGGTAAACTGGGCAAAAACAATAATTTACTCAAACTGCTCGGGTATTACACGAATATTCTAGTGCTTTTTATTTTAACACTATTAATGTGTAGTAGTAGTAGCTGTAAATAAAATAACGTATGTCCTAAAAGTTTTGGCACAAAACTCATTGTCTTTAATTTTAACAAAACAAAATAATACCAAGTTGCCTTTGAAAACAAAAGTTTATTTACTTTATTTACTGTCAGTTGAGATTTATTTATTTTGAAGTTTCGCTTTAAGATGTCGTATAAATTAGAAATAAGAAAAAGTATCTACAAGTTAGTTGGGCGGATACCCAAAGCTGAAATCTGTCGAATATTCAGAATGAAAACATTTCGCAGAACCATTTATAGAACAATAGTGCGAGCAGGAATACCATGTCTGAATTTCCCAAAAAGTGGAAGACCACGTGCATTTACCGCACAGAGGTCAGAGATTGGTGAGAAGAGCAAAAACCAGATTGAGAGACATTCGAAGAAATTTGCGTCTGCCGTATGTATGCGTAGAGCAGAATGGGCCCTCCACATAATTCGATAGTATAGTTTAGTTAAGTATTGAGTTGTAATTTATGATAACTAGTTAGTGTTTAAAATAAATTTCTTCATTAAAAAAAACCGATAAATATTATGTGCCAAAACTTTTAGGACATACGTTAAAATAACTTTCAGGCAGCGGCACTGGATCTCGATGGATTGCCAATGTTATAACCTGCGCGAAACAAAAGTTTTCATGGGCGAAAAAACCGGTTTGTGCGCAAGCCAGTTGAGGGTAAACGCACCCGGCGTCAAACAAACTATACGCTTTATAGGAAAGAATTTGTTGACGGCGTCCTGGTTTTCTGTTCGAAGTACGGTAGCTAATGAGCGTTACGGTCAGAACGCGGACGAAGGGTACGGGGTGCCAGTGTTTGTATTTTGCCACGGCTTTTAAGTGCGCATGTTCGTCCACCCACTGCGTCGTAAAAATCCGAAAAATGCTTCTTGCCACTGCGGATCTAAATGTAGGTTATCTATGGGCAGCGGCGGCTGGTGATGGCCATTTTGGTAGGCACAACCCGCACCATTGTTAAATATAGTAAAATTTATTGATTAATTGTTGATTATTACAGTCTATAAAATCACTTTAAGCCGTTATTTGTTTTTTATTTGACATATTATTACTAACAATGGATTAATTACTTATAAGAGGCCTAAAAGAAATTTTAAACATTAATTTTTACCTATGGTGCGGGTTGTGCCCACCAAATTGGCCATCACCAGTCGCAGCTGCTTTCAGGCAACATACAAAGGTAGTCTGAAAAATTTTTGGCCAAACAATGAAAATACACCGAAATTTTCATTTTATTTTGATTTTTCCACATGAGCTTTTTTAAATAAATGCAACGATATCACATTTACAGGTACGGAACATCAAGGTGTGATTCCTTATGTTATTTTATGAAAAAAGTTCCTATAAACATATATCTGGAGTTGCTTCCTTACTGAGATACAGAGCGTTAAAATTTAAGAAAAAAAAATGAGTTTTTTTTTAAATATTTTAATACGCTTAAGCCGATTTATATAAAATTTGGTTCATTTATTTAAAGTAATAAGGTGCTTATTTAGCCCTATACAGATTGTTAATATTGGATCCAGTGACGTCTCACAAAAAAAGTACGCCACTGACTTTTTTAAAGGTTTTATATTTTGACCGTGACAACGTCTTATAATTCGATGAAGCCGGCTGCATGCACAAAAAAACATTACTCATGTGCCGTTACCTCGCGCATTCCATTTAAGGCTTGAAGTGCAAGCGAGAGCGCGGAACGAGCGACAAAGAGGCACAATCTCCGCGTCGTTCGACATACGTTTCTCTCCTAATTGAGTAAGCGTGCGAATGTGGTGTCAATTGTTTATAGCAACGAAAATTGCGGCGATAAAGATAATGATTCTTTCGATATTAAATATATGATGTTTAGTGATATATTGTCGAATATTCGTGATTTCATCATTAAAATAAATAGCATCGGTCCGCTAGTGCAGTGATTGTAGGTTAGGCTAATAATAATAATAATAATATCCAAAAATAACATACAAGGTGTTCATTTAAAAACTTTCCACTCAAGTTATCTTCGAAACGAGACAGATTTGAGAAAATCGCCGAAACACGTCAAGATATTTATTGAGGGGGAATTGTGCATAAGGAATCACACCTTGAAGTTTCGGACTGTTGTTCGAAAATACTCTGTAAAGCAATGCCGCAAGTACACAAAAAATGAGTAAACAAACCTTATCGAAGGCATATAGCTTCTAACAGAACCTGATAAAATATTTTTTAGAGAAATTAAAAAGAAACATTGCTAAAACACGTACTTAAAAAATCCTCTAATTTCGTCTCTGTCCTAACATAAAAACTGACGCGTGGCGTGAGAAACTAGAAACTCGTCGGGTTTAATATTTTTTTGATGCAATAAATCATTTTTCACACAAGGGTTTGTTTACATTATGGTTTTTGCCTACTTTGCGGTATCGCTTTCAGAATAAATTATCTCTGGCTCATACAATACCGCGTGGTGCATCGCCAGCCTGGCCATGGGAAATTCCATGTAAATTCTGAAACATTCAAATACTGGCTCCCCTGGCGATTTTACAACAAAATTGTATGAGACTATTTTGAAGACATTGATAAGATATGCTCATACTTTAGGTTTAATTATTTTATAATAAGCCACTTAGGAGTTATTTAAGAACAACAACTTAAAGTGTGGACAAAAGCGACGGACTATGAAAAAAATACTTTTTTAACACCCTATGTAGTGTACCAAAATGGAGTAACCTTTCTTTTGTTTTCGCGAACAACGATAAAAAAGAAGCTATTTTTAACGGTCATAGAAAAAGTAACAAATTTGAATAATCTTTTTCAAAGATCAAAGGATTTTAGAAACGGTTATAAAAAGTTGATGGTAATGCTAATTTTAATAGAAAAATTAAGCTTTTTCAGCTTAGCTGAACTGTGTGGCCTAAGTCAATGGTACTAATATTTTTGTAATACAATTTCTGCATAGTTCCTTTTAGTTTAGTTTTTATACTTAGTAGCCCTTAATATTTCACAGTTAAATACTCATTATTTAATAGATAGGTTCGTAAGATAATGTAAAATTTGTAAAAGTAAGTTATTGATTATTACATTAAAAGTAGCATGTAGAAATAGATTAAGATTTTTTCCTGTGAGGTTAACCAAAGTTGTAAATGATATTATGTATTGTGTTCTGCTGTGTTGGAATAAATAAAATTGTACAATATGTTTATGGAAAATAAAAAATTAAACAATGAGAACTGTGTTTTTTATACCCAAACATTTATTTATAAACCATATTATTAACATTGGTATTTAGCAACTAACATTAAAGCATTTTTTGATCTGTTTTATTTATAATGGCAGCTAAACAACATTATTTTATGTTTTTTACATAATTTAAAGGAAATGGCCTTTTCATAACATTTATATTGTTAAAAATCATGCAAATAAAATTAGGTCAAAGACAAAAGTGGTTTTAATACTGGCTAATGTTTTGGAGACTGAATAGAAATAAAACGATGGTAAAATTAGCCACGTTAATTTTTATGGACAGAAGGTGACCACTTTGTGCATTTGTGTTCCACGTGGTTTTCTAGCTTCTTTGTTTCTTTTTAAAGAAAAGAGTTTTTTAATGTGACATTAATTACAATGTATCATATTACCTAATAAGTGTGTGTTGTCTATTGATTAATTGGTGATGGCTAGTCGAGAAGGCAAATGATATTCAAGTAGACCGAGCTTAGGAGCTGTCAAACACTTTGTTTAAAACTTTATTAAAAAGTTTTTAAAGACGTGTTAATAAAAAAATATTATATATATTTAATAGTTTTTTTGACCTTACCGATAGATGGCGTAATGGACAATAAACTACTACGTTTCTGCAATATCTTCGCTTTTATCGTCTAAAACCGTAACCATTAGACAAAAATAATTCGAGAGCGGTCTGCGCAGTAGGTGATCTCAATTCTTAGCTTTGAAAGAAATATCTTCGGCTAGTGTAAAAGGTACTGCATCTCCAAGAAGTTGGACGATGTTCCGAGAGATGGTACTTTGCATTTGCAAGGAAATTGCACGCAGTAAAGAGTTTTTTTCCTATTTTAATTTTCAAAATAAAAATATCGCATCATTTTAGCTTTAAAAAAAAAGCATATGCGACAATTTTCGTCAGTGACGTCAGCTTGCTGCTTGGGAGTAATATCTGCATTTGCTCCACTTTCGTGTCTTTTTTAGTTGTATCTTTGCTGTAATAACTTATTAATGATGGATGCCATCATCTTAAACGCATTTTTTTGCCAATAACTTATTAATGACGGATGCCATCACTTTATCTGCAACACGTGGCCTAATAACGGCCAATTGCCCACTTTCTCGTCTTTTATACCTTTTTGTCAATGCCTTGCCATTAAAGAGTGTTGGCAATGCCAGTAAATTAAATGTACAACGCCGGCAAAAATTATGTATTGTTTTTACAATAAAACACCCTCCCCTCCCCTCCCAAAAAGCTTTGAGAATGTACCACAATTGATAAAGTCTATCTCTTAAAGTTTTGGAAATATGGCCATTTAAATCTAAAAAAACTGTAGATACAAACTCTAGTTTATCTACGGGCACTAAAGCTTAGGTGCTTACAGGTTAAAGCTGTAGATATAATGGAAATTTAACATATATTCCACCTTACTTAGGTTTAACTTTGTATAATATTGGATTTCTGGACACCCTGTACAATCTAAAGCATAATATATAAAGTCAAAGAGTAAGTAGGGTAGAGCTTATTAAATTTTGTTTTTCTAAAGAATTTTTTAATCCTAAATATCCCAAAAACCTTACATTTTTGGTATAGGTATATCTGATAAATATGTATTGGTACAGTCTAAAAATGAACTAGTATATAGGAGTGTTCCAGCTAAAAAAGCACAGGTTTAGTATGGATCTTTTTAATTTCAAAGCACTCTGGTGCAGTTCCACACTGGGGAAGCAACTGATGCTCACAACGTACTCATGTAGCACTCTCTGAACCATTTAGTCGAGTTATGGACTAAGAGAAAATAAATGACAAAATTTTGCACCTGGCTCATGGTCTATAATAGCAAAGTGACTAATGGCGGACAGTTTAATTTGGATGATCAGGTATAACGAAGCAAAAACTGTGTGAATGCAAACTACACAGCCTTCTTAAACTCTGAGCCGTGAAGTAAGAAAGGCAACGTTGCAAACAACACTGTACAGTAGGAATATTGAAATGAGTTCCTAATAGATTACATGCTAAATATAATTAATTTTTTAAGTGTTTTAAACAAAATATAGGTATTAATTTTTTTTGGATATTTTAGACAACATATAGGTATAATTTTAAATACTATAGTTGCCCTAAAAAGCAATAATGTGTCTGCAAAACTTATCAGGAACTTTTCTGCCTTATACAAATTTGTTGGTAAGGATTTAAAAATTTCAAATTGTTATGATGTTTTCTACCCCGCTTTATGCATTTTTTGCGAACAGACCAATGTAGCTTTTTAAAGTTAACTAAACATTTATTATTTAGAAATACTTGCAATACTTAAAATGAATTGAAAGCATGTGTGTTTAGTTATAAATATAAAAGCTTAATAATATAGCGTATTACATAAGATGCGCTTTAAAATAACAAACGCTTTAAATTAGGTTTTCCACTATATTTACCCTAAAACCGCCTTAGGTAAATAACTTTCAGAATATCTATATAAATAATATTTTTTGGTGAACTTACCAGGATATTTATGCGCATTAGTTGATATAGTCCTTAGGATATTGCTTGGGGTAAATAATTGTTTTTGGTGCACTATACACACTATTGATATCAAATAAAACCAATTTTTTAAAAACACACTTAGTTAATTAGTAGCCCGTAAAATATATTTGTCCATTTACCGTATAGGTACTACTTTTACTTTTAATAAAAAAACACTTATCCGGTCAATAGCGCACAACCGGGCTTTCCTAATTTCATCGTTTATGGGGAAATAAAATGTTGTTTGATAACCCTCTGTTTTAATATAACTTGGGTAATTCGTTTTGCAGCCCGAAACGCAACACGTTCGTGCCATAATGTATGCCGTACGCACCAACTATACGCGCACATTTAAACGTAAAAACAACGATTGACATATTGCCACTGGTCCTATTTTTTAAATATAACAATTAATTACTTATTTTTTCTTTATATAATAAATACACGCTACGATTTAACTTTTAAAAACAGAAAAACCTTTTAAGCAATCGTTTAAACTTGTTTCTGTTTACTTCTAAACATTACTTGACATTCCTACTGTGCTGTGTTGCCAGATTTCTCCTTCACGGCTTAGAATTTAAGAAGGCTGTGAAACATAGGTAAATAAAAAAACAATTAATTGCTTTAAAATATATTACTTTTTAAATATGTTAGTTCCGAAAATACAAAAATAAAAATCGAAAAAAAATCACAAAAAGCATTCTGGTTGCCAAGAAAATCACACATATAAAAGAAGTATTTAAAAATTTATAAATAGTCTTATAAATAACGAAAATATAATTAGGCCTTAAAGTAAGCATAATTTTTAATAATTCTATAAATAAATCAGAAATGTATTTAACGTTAAAAGTTAAGTATTATAAAGATATTCTTCTAAATTTACCTTATCCGATATGTGATTCCAATGTGTATGTCTATGTCTACGACATAGGTAGCCTAAATTCACCAAAGCTTACACTACATCCTAAATATTTTAAGTTTTAGGATGGTACAGCTTTGGAAAACTATTATACATGGCGATCCAATTCAAAACTTCTATAAGCAATTTTTGGCCAATGCGTGAAATGAGGCAGTCTAAAGCGAACCCTTACGTATCAAAATGCCATTGTCTAGAGAAATGTTTAATAAGTTCATAGACGTGTCATCAAAACATTTTGACTTTGAGATTATTGAAAAAAAATAAAAATAAATACCTACATCGCACTTTTTTGTAGTGCATTATACAGAATCAGCTAAATAACATAACACTTAGGCAATGTGAGGAAAAGAGACAGTCTAACGTGAATACCTGCATGTAAAAATTTCTGATTTGATTAGTCACATACATGTTTTTTTGTTGCTTTTCTGACCGATATCCGAATACCTGTTTGCTTAACCAATATAGAATTTAGTTTGAAAATATTCTGTCGCGTGCCCTTGCTTCGCCATTCCTGGTCTAAAGCAACCACAAAGCAAGACTGACGCGTCAACGTTTTTTGCCTAATCTTTACCTTCTAGCGTTAAACACACAGAAACTTAATAGAAAGCATCGTACCAGCACGACACGTTTATATTATTATAATAAATGTTAATCACTCCCAATATTTTATTAAAATTTAGGTGTCGTTATCACGGTGATAGTTTTCGCGATAACTTGCTATCATGATAGTGACTGTCACATGAACTATCGTGAACTATCACCATGTAAATAACCCGATAGTAGCTATCATGCTGTCGCGATAGTACTTTCGCACTTTCCAGCTTGCCTAGATAGTTCGGCGTAACTTTCATGATAAAAGTTGCTGTTTGTGTACAAATTGCACGTAGTACGTGATTTTTACAATAAATCTTTTAAATAATTGTAGAAACTGCAAAGAAAGTTAAAATGAGCCGTTAGGCAATTTAACATAATACATTTTTAGAAAAATATGAAAGGTTTTCATGTTTATAGAAAAAATGCTTTCCCGATATTAAAAACAGAGCAAAGAGGGACCATGCTAAAGAAATTCAGCTGCCCTAATCAGGACTTTCTACATTAATAATAATATTATTAAATTGGTTACTACCGTGATAGTTTTTACAAGTTTAGACACCCTAATTTCATGATAGTACTATCGAGTTTACTATCATGAGAGCACTTTCACAACAGTATTATCACCGTGAAAACAAGGCTTTAGTACACAGCCACTCTGCATAGGAGATTTTTTTTTATGTAAATTTTTTAATTTTTTTCTAGTGGCGTTTAAACGTGATTTAAACTAAATATACATATCGGATAAGAGCTGACTAAACTTTGAAATATTGTTTAGTTACTTAAAAAAAATAATAATTCTAATAAACAACAAAAATAAGATAAGTAACTATCTATTACTTGAGATGGACCAGGGAGTTTTTTTTATTTTGAGTCTGTTGTATAAAATTTTTTATCACAGTAAAATATGGAGTCAACTCCGGTCAAATCTGGAAGAAACATGTTTTAATAATTTCTTGAAATTTAAAACCAGTTCCATCTCAGTAACAGTGTTTACAAAAATGTTTCTTGAAATAAAGTTCGTTTTGATAGCTGTGTAATTTTTAAAACTACGCAGCTAGCTAGCTAAATTAAAAACCTAACACCACCGATTATAGGTTTGTTCTTTCAAAAATCAGAAATACTTGTTTCTTAATTATTGGACATCCCACGAAGGCTTGCAGCCTCAGTACCAAAGTATCGTGGGTGCCGAGATTGTAAATTTTTAACCCATTTCTTTCCCTGAATCGTCAACGTTGAAAAAGCACTGAAACATGAGTTATTATTTCAGTTATTTCGATGGCTGGGGATTGAACCCGGGTTGGTTGCGGTTAAATACAGAGACCCTGTCTACGACGCTACCAGCGAAGACTTTAAAGCAAGTCAGGATTATTTGTTGAGAATAAAAAAACTTGTTTTCCTACGACCACATATGAAAATGACATAAAACGCACTCCTTGATCCTTTAGAAAACGAATAATATCACACGCATGTTGAAATATTATATTTTTATTTTATCTTTAATTTAAGTAAGTTTACATTTAATGTTAAATTAGGAGAAACTTGTACACATACAATTTTTTATGAACAAACCTTTTAAACTACTAGTCCTTTTAACAAAATATACACGTATTTTAATCAGTATTATGTTAGATTTAAAGAACTAACTTGCATTAAAAGACAATCACAGCACAATTTCTTTAATTAGTAGATTTAAATGCAAGAGGTGTACCAAAAGTTAGCTAAAAGTAAGTGCATTTTCTATATAAGCTATATATTTTTCGTGACAAACAGTCGATAGGAAATATTTTTGGTAATTTTCTAGAAACCTGCGGCAACTCCGATTTTAACAAAATTTCGTATACAGGGTATTTTGGGGCGCTGATCACGAATCCGAAAGATTTTTTGGCGGAAACGTTTTGTTCTCGAGATATTCATCATAAAAGTTCAAATTTGAACTAAGCTTATTTTCACTATATTCCCCTTCTTTTTGCACACAATTCTTGATTTAAAGCTAAAGTGTCACAAAATATTTGATTTTCACCTTTTAAAACCCTGTTTTTCTACGTTTTTTACATTATTTTTGCATTAAATTGCGTGGCTTTTCTTTGATAATGCGGCAACCATACATACACATAGGGCTTCATGACACACTGGATCGAAATGATTCAAAGTATAGCTATGCAATTTAATGCAAAAATAATGTAAAATACGTAAAAAACAGGGTTTTAAAAGGTGAAAATCAAATATTGTGTGCCACTTTAGCTTTAAATCAAGAATTGTGTGCAAAAAGAAGGGGGAATATTGTAAAAATAGGATTAGTTTAAATTTCAAGTCTGATAATGAATACCTCAAGAACAAAACAGTTTCCGCCAAAAAATTCTTTCAGATTCGTGATCAGCGCCCCAAAAACCACCGTATACCAAATTTCGTCAAAATCGGAGTTGCCGCAGGTTTCCTAGAAAATTACCTATTTTTTTTTTTTTTTTTTGTCTTTGAGAAAAATCCAAATAAACATATTTTCTGAATTGCTTTGTTCCTAACATACGGGTTGGTAAAGTTTAATTTATTTTTGGCTTCTTTTTTTCCCTGTGTTACTTTCCTTAACGTATAAAAATTGTCGGTAATTATCTAGAAAGTGGAAGCAACTCCGATTTTGACGAAATTTGGTATACGGAGGTTTTTGGGGCGGAAAAACACCGCGTGCCGTTGCCTAAAACCGACAACGTCGGACACCCATCCAAATTATGGGCGCGCACTTCACTGCTTAACTCCGGAGATCGACGCCGAATCCGATACAACCGGAGCAGCCACAAGCGCGTTTTCGCAAGTTTACTCTTGGAAAATCATGTTTCTTAAGTTTTTGCGAATCCTGTATACAGAATTAAATGTTTTTCTTCGTGAATCCTATTTTTTTTACAAACAAATTTTTCTATAAGGAATTACTTTTTTCAAAATATAAAATATTTGGTCCATTTGTCCTCTTATTGTTAACCCCATCCATGGACAGCGTGTATAGATATTTTATCAACTTGAAAATCCCTAAGTCCGTCCGGATTATTAAGGTGCGTTCGGATAATCATTGAGGCAATAGTGCGTCTGGATTACTGATGTCTAAAGTAAAGAGATGTACTGCAATTCGAAATGTGAGGAATTTAAATTACGTGGTATTACAACAATTCTAAAAATAGTTATTTAATTCTAAACAATAACTTAAACGTCTTAAGTGGTTAAAGATCGAAAAAAATCGCCAGATTCTGCTGGCCTTAAATAATTGACAGGTTTCCACTGGAAAATCCTTTAGCCCATCCGGATTATTAAGGTGCGTTCGGATAATCATTGAGGCAATAGTGCGTCTGGATTACTGATGTCTGAAGTAAAGAGATGTACTGCAATTCGAAATGTGAGGAATTTAAATTACGTGGTATTACAACAATTCTAAAAATAGTTATTTAAATCTAAACAATAACTTAAACGTCTTAACTGGTTAAAGATCGAAAAAAATCGCCAGATTCTGCTGGCCTTAAATAATTGACAGGTTTCCACTGGAAAATCCTTTAGCCCATCCGGATTATTAAGGTGCGTTCGGATTATCATTGAGGCAATAGTGCGTCTGGATTACTGATGTCTGAAGTAAAGAGATGTACTGCAATTCGAAATGTGAGGAATTTAAATTACGTGGTATTACAACAATTTTAAAAAATAGTTATTTAAATCTAAACAATAACTTAAACATCTTCACTGGTTAAAGATCGAAAAAAATCGCCAGATTCTGCTGGCCTTAAATAATTGACAGGTTTCCACTGGAAAATCCTTTAGCCCATCCGGATTATTAAGGTGCGTTCGGATAATCATTGAGGCAATAGTGCGTCTGGATTACTGATGTCTGAAGTAAAGAGATGTACTGCAATTCGAAATGTGAGGAATTTAAATTACGTGGTATTACAACAATTTTAAAAACTAGTTATTTAAATCTAAACAATAACTTAAACATCTTCACTGGTTAAAGATCGAAAAAAATCGCCAGATTCTGCTGGCCTTAAATAATTGACAGGTTTCCACTGGAAAATCCTTTAGCCCATCCGGATTATTAAGGTGCGTTCGGATAATCATTGAGGCAATAGTGCGCCTGGATTACTGATGTCTGAAGTAAAGAGATGTACTGCAATTCGAAATGTGAGGAATTTAAATTACGTGGTATTACAACAATTTTAAAAACTAGTTATTTAAATCTAAACAATAACTTAAACATCTTCACTGGTTAAAGATCGAAAAAAATCGCCAGATTCTGCTGGTCTTAAATAATTGACAGGTTTCCACTGGAAAATCCTTTAGCCCATCCGGATTATTAAGGTGCGTTCGGATAATCATTGAAGCAATAGTGCGTCTGGATTACTGATGTCTGAAGTAAAGAGACGAATTCGAATTACGTGTTATTACAACAAATTCTAAAAATAATTTTTTAAACCTAAACACTGCTGGTTCGAAACGTTTGACAGATTTCTAATTGACATTTTTTAAACTTCCGGATTATCGAGGTGTGTTCGGATAAGGCAATTATGCGTCCGGGTTATCATTGAGGCATTGCGCGTCCGGATTAAAGAGATGTACTGTATATTCAAAACGCAAAGAATTTGCATTTTATAATTTAAAAAAATTCTAAGCAATAATTCTTAAAATCTACACACTAGTCATGAAAAAGTTAAATAATTTGAGAGAATTTTATTGCCCTTTGTTCCCTTTTACTGGATACTGCTTTGTTTATGGCGTTGCTGCCAGGCAATTGCCAGCTCAATGTGGTGGGAAAATCTGGATTGTCGAGCTTTCCGCTCCCAGAAATTCCGGTTTAAAAAATTCAAATATTTAAATCAATAACAGCGATAAACTTCTGAACATGCATAAATTGTGACTGTCAAGCCAGCGGCTGCTACTGGTATCGCGCATAACCGTCACTTTCACTACTGACGTTATTCCGCAAGGCGTGCGCAAATCCTCGACCATACGAAGACACCATGTGTTCAACACCAAAACGAAAAACCTCAGGCTTTAGGAATCTTCACTCACAGTGCTTAGCCCCAGAAGAAAGAAGCCCCAATTTAGCGTGAATCTTTTCTCGATCCCCAAGGGTACAGCTACGCTCGTACGACGCCTTCAATCGCCTACCCGGGAAGTCTATGTAGACTTCTACGTAAACGTACCGCACTACTCGAAGACCGCGGAAAGAGTAATGTTCCCTTTATTATAGGACTGGATTAGATCTAGAACCTTACAGTTAGACATTATTTAGAATAAAGATAAGTTAATAGTTGGGACTATGAATGTTGCCTATATGACTTGGTAAATAAGAAATTTGTTTAAGGGGGAGATACCTGTAAAATGTTGATTTTTTTAAATAATATGTTAGTAAAGTCCTTTTCAAACATGTCATTTAAATTTTAGAACATAATTTTTAGTATTTTCTATATTACAGAGCCTTTGAATTTTTATGTATTTATTCAATTCAAGCATTACAGGTGTCTCCCCTCTTAGGAATTTAGACATCCTGAAAACAAACATCTATTTTATAGAGCAAATTTAAAACTTGTCTGTTTGATTCTAGTTTTCTAACTATGTATCGATTAATTTTTTCAAATATCGTAATACTTATCTTTAATTTATTTATTTTTCGGTAATTTTCTAGAAACCTGCGGCAACTCCGATTTGACGAAATTTGGTATACGGGGGTTTTGGGGCGCTGATCACGAATCTGAAAGAATTTTGGCGGAAACATTTCGTTCTTGAGATATTCATCATCAGACTAGAAATTTAAACTAATCCTATTTTTACAATATTTCCTCTTCTTTTGCACACAATTCTTGATTAAAAGCTAAAGTGGCACACAATATTTGATTGTCACCTTTAAAACCCCGTTTTTTACGTATTTTACATTATTTTTGCATTAAATTACATAGCTATACTTTGAATCATTTCAATCCCAGTGTGCCATGAAGCCCTATGTGTATTTATGGTTGCCGCATTATTAAAGAAAAGCCACGCAATTTAATTCAAAAATAATAAAAAACGTAGAAAAACGGGGTTTTAAAAGGTGAAAATCAAATATTTTGTGACACTTTAGCTTTAAATCAAGAATTGTGTGCAAAAAAAGAAGGAAGAATATAGTGAAAATAAGCTTAGTTCAAATTTGAACTTTGATGATGAATATCTCGAGAACGAAACGTTTCCGCCAAAAATTCTTTCAGATTCGTGATCAGCGCCCCAAAAACCCCGCATACCAAATTTCTTTAAAATCGGAGTTGCTGCAGGATTCTAGAAAATTACCATTTTTTCTTATTTTAAACATGAATTCAGAAAAGTTATAATATTTTCGAAAATTTCCATAACAACTATTTTAAACAAAAATTATTAAAACTTTGGTAGTTGTAAATGTTTTACTACTTTAGTCGCTTCAAAAATAGTTCAACAATATTGAGGTAATAGAAACACAGCCATAAAATGTTATTTCGTTAAGTTTACTTTTAACATCTTAAAACGTAGTTCTGAAAACTTTCGAAAATCAAAAAATCGAAAAGAAATCGATTAAGATTATTTCGAGAATATTGAAAATATCGATAATAAAGGCACAATACTGCATCTTATACTAACTTATTCTAGTTGTATGTACCCTATTTTTTTATTTTTTTTTGTATTTTTTTATATTATTCTACCTTAACTATATCGTAGCTGCTATTTTATAATTAATACAATTAATAACACAAGCTAAAAAAGCTATAAATTTGAAAAAAATACCAAAAACTTATATCACACTTAGAGTCTAATTTGAAAACTCACAAAAAATATTATAAGTTGAATTAATAACCTTTGTTTTCGTCCTTTAAAATGCTTGTTTTTTAAATATTTATAGCCTTAAGGCTTACATACAGGGTGTTCATTTAGAACTTTCACTCAAGTTACTTCAAACGAGATAGATTTGAGAAAGTTAAAAACACGTCAAGATATTAATTGAGGGGAACGTCTTTACAGAAATTGACGGCGCCCTTTAACCTCTTAACTAGTGCCATCACTACAAAATTCTTAAATGAGAAAGCAAGTCGAGTGATACATCATTTTAAAGCTCCTGACGAGTACTTTATAACCTTAGAATTTGAAGTCAATATCTTCACCTATTACCAAATGGCGGTACTTTAAAATTACCTAAATACCTGATTTGGATGGCCATATTTCGAAACTAATAAAGTTAGATGTACCTAATGTGGTGTTTTCTTAAAGCTCTTTTAAAGGTCTTTTAATGGTGATACTGGTATTAATATACAGGGTAGAAGAAAAAGTACATATTTTTTTGTTTAAGAACCCTGTATATTATTTTACCATTAAAAGATCTTTAAATGAGCTTTAAGAAAATACCACATTAAGTACATCTAACTTTATTAGTTTCAGAAATATGACCATCCAAATCAAGTATTTAGGTAATTTTAAAGTACCGCCATTTTGTAATAGGTGAAGATATTGGCTTCATATTCTAGGGTTATAAAGTACTCGTCAGGAGCTTTAAAATGATGTATCACTCGACCCGCCTTCTCATTTAAGAATTTTGGGGTGGTGGCCCTGGTGGTTAAGGGGTTAAAGGGGCGCCGTCCATTTTTTGTAAAAACGTTCCCCTCTATAAGTATCTTGACGTGTTTCAGCGATTTTCTCAAATCTGTCTCGTTTCGAAGATAACTTGAGTGGAAAGTTTTCAAATGAACACCCTGTATATGTTTAATGTTCACGAATTCAAAAAAAAGAATAGTTTAGATTAAAATTAAGAGATGATATGGCTAGTCACTTCTGTGTAGGTTTTCAAATATGGCAGATTAACCGTAAAATATTTAAAGGCTGTTTTTTTTTAATAATTTATACAGACATGCTTTCACTATGTGCCTTAAGGCTTGGACACATTTTAGGGATATCATATAAATATTAAATATTATATCAAATGAAAGAAGCTAGTTTCAAAGTGTACAGGGTTTTCATTTATATTTTGCTGTAAAAAGGTTTAATACTTTTTTATCTAAATCTTTTGAGCTTAAAAAAGAAAAAAGTGAACATCAAAAACTAAATAAAAATGAAGAGATAAACTTTTTTAAATGGAATACCCTGTACATAATGTCACCATTAAAAAGGCCTTTTAAAAATCTGTTCCAAAATACCACATTTGATATATCTTTTTTAATGGTTTCGGAAATATGGCCATTTAAATCTGGGGACAGTCTCAGCTTAGTGCCGCAGATAGGTATAATGGAAATTATATCTATAGTGAGAACATTTTAAAAGCGCAAATTCGGTACCCTTTGAAAATAATACAAAAAACATAAAAAAAGGTCGCTTGCAATCGGACTATATTATAGAAAGGCGCCGCTATCCTTTTCAGCGACGCGCCGATATACTATGGGATAGAAATCCATTATTTTGGCCAAAAGAAACATTGAAATTTTAATGGCTCATGCTGTGTATTTCAAAGTAGATACTCCAAAATAAATGTACGCAAAATTATAAAAGGATGTAACGATTTCTATTGGGATAATAAGACACTTGAAGATGTATTTTAAGTAGACATAAATATACAACATTTAATCTACTAAGTTTATTATTAGCCTTGTTTACTAAAAAAAGTAAAAGAGTTTAAAAAATAAGAGCTATTGTTGTGTTCCCGATGCAGTCTCGCGAAGTCTCGCTACTTTTGTCAAAGATTTTTTTACCTTTTTCTTTATCAGTTTTGTACTTACAATTGCCTTGCTACTTTTTGCTACTTCTGAGTGTAAGGACAAACTTACAAGGTTTTCCCTTTTAAAAATTAATATGTTTTGTCCTATACTGTATATCTTAAAAGATAAAAGCATTCTGATGAAAGATATAGATTCTACAGAATCTACCCAACAAACCAGTGTTTTTTATTTATTTTATACGTTAAAAAATAAAAAAGTTGGGAAGATGTAACTCTATTACGCTTCTACGAATAATTAAAAATTATTTTTCAGATTTGGATGGTCATATTTCCGAAACTAATTGAGATAGACACATCAAATGTAGTATTTTTTTTAAGCTTTTTAAAAGATTTTTTGGTGTTGATATATCTAATATTCAGGGTATTCCATTTAAAAAAATCATACCTATTGTCGTACCCTGTATATCATATGAGATAATAATCATCGGATTACTGATTAGAATACTACCGAATTAACCAAACAAGCTGATATTTTACTTTATTTTGTACAATAAAAATAATAATGTTAAGGGGGTGTAAATTTTTAATAACATGTAATAAGTTTTAGGTTCCCAATATGTGATTGTTTTTCTTATCAAAGAGCACCGAATTTACATTTTTTAAACTGTTCCTTCTATACTATTTTTCAGATTTAAGTGGTCGTATTTCGAAAGATATTATAGATATATCAAATGTGGAATTGTTGTAAAGATTTTTAAAATACTATTTTAATGGTGACATTATATACAGGGTATTCCATTTAAAAAAATAAATTTGTCTTCTCCACACTTTCTGGTTCACTCTGTATTTGCAAAAATTTATTTTTTTGACGGTTTGGATAATTTTCTAAAACTTTTGTATTTATTTTTTTTCTACCTTATATGTATAATAAACGAGATAGGCGCTATGTAAATATACGGACCAACCCTGTACAATCTCCAATATTACATTTTATAAAATATTAACGAAGAACCCATAAATTGAACGTAATGCTTTTTTAAAAATTATACAGGGTGATTCAAAAATCGATCACGAAACTTAATGAGGTGATTCTACTTGATAAAATAAGGGTAGAGCTTCAAATAATTTTTTTCAAAATGTCATTCGTTTTTGAGTTACAAGCCGTCAAAGTTCAATTTTTATTTTGGTTTTTCGCTATATTGAATTTATTTTTTAACCAATCTAGTTGATATTTGGCACACAAATCGAACTTTGCAGATTCTAAAATTTTAAGACAAAAGTACTTTTTTAAATACCGCCAGAGGGCACTTTACCTAAAACTTATAATTTATTTACATCATAACTTTTTATTTTGACAGATATCACAAAGCTGGGGGCGCCATTTTATAGACAATCAAAAACTTAAAAAATTTAGGATTTTTTTATTAAAGTCGATAAACCTCACCGTTTAGGCACCAATAGACATCAAAGTTTTCATCAATTTCAAAAAAGTTTTTTTTTTAATATTTAAGACACCGTAGTTCAAAACTAAGACGTTTAGGACATATGTTTATATTTTTTCTTATTTTCTGTTGTAAAATCGCCCCGTAAAGTTTGTCGGTTAAGTTACTGGACACCCTGTATGTATGTAGGTAATTTGATTGAAATTGATAAAAACTTTGATGTCTATTGGTGCCTAAACGGTGAGGTTTATCGACTTTAATAAAGAATACCTTATTTTTTAAGTTTTTGATTGTCTATAAAATGCCACATATCAACTGGATTGGTTAAAAAATAAATGCAATAAGGTCAAAAACTAAAATAAAATTGAACTTTGACGGCTTGTAACTCGAAAAACAAATGACATTTTGAAAAAATGTATATGAAGCTCTACCCTTATTTTGTCAAGTAGAATCACCCCCTTAAGGTTCGTGATCGATTTTTGAATCACCCTGTATACTCTGTTATGAATGTAGTCATGGCCTACAAAATGATTTATTTAAATACAAGGCTGAAAGATACAAATATTGTGACATCTATCTCATTTTTGTATTCAATAATTTAAATGGAGGTTGTACACTTTGGAACCCTGCCCCTTAAATATAAAATAATCTACAGGATGTTTAAAAATAAGCTGTTGATACTGAAAGGTGTGAATCCCTAAATGATCTTCTTCAAATATTTTATTCTACTAGATCTGCATCTTATTTTGAAACACCCTGTTATAGACACTTCATCTAGAACGAAATTATTACTATCTTGGCGAGAGAGACTTTTATAATGCCTAAAACTTTTCTAGGTCAGTATTACCAATAAGCATCCTAAGTTTTTATACAGGGTGTTCATTTAAAAACTTTCCACTCAAGTTATCTTCGAAACGAGACAGATTTGAGAAAATCGCCGAAACACGTCAAGATATTTATTGAGGAGGAACGTTTTTACAAAAAATTGACGGCGCCCCTTTAACCCCTTTAACCACCAGGGCCACCACCCCAAAACTCTTAAACGAGAAGGCGGGTCGAGGATACATCATTTTAAAGCTCCTGACGAGTACTTTATAACCCTAGAATATGAAGTCAATATCTTCACCTATTACAAAATGGCGGTACTTTAAAAATTACCTAAATACCTGATTTGGATGGTCATATTTCCGAAACTAATAAAGTTAGATGTACCTAATGTGGTGTTTTCTTAAAGCTCGTTTTGATTTCTAGAAAAAATGATGCCACTTTAGCTGACACTAGTTTTTTTTTAAGATATACAATCTGTCCACCCTTAATGAGATACTCCTGTTTAGATGCAAAAATACACTTAATGTTTTGCAGAGATCAGATTCCACAGTCAGGAGTAGTTTTACCAGTCTAGAAAAGAAAACCTGAAAAACGAGATCTTCGGTACTTTTCAGAAGTGCTTTAAAAGATGCAGTTACCCATACTTAAACCTTATTGGTAATTACAAGCAGAGAAATTTTAGGCATACGAATTTCGACACCAATCTAAATAATTTTCAAGTCTTTTTAAAGAGAGCTATTAGCTGATACTTTAATGCTAAAATCTTAACATTAGTTAAACCTACTAAATCTATACTTAAGAATGGCTTATATTATTAACGAACACCTTCTTTATGGATGGAGAACCATATCTCAGTTTAAAAATAAAAACATGAAATTAAATCAGCTCTATAGTAACCTGATTGGTCCTTAATTCTAATTAAAAAATAAAATGCCGGCGTGACTCTTTAGACGGTGTCAGACCTTTAACGGCAGTTTTTTTTTTTAATTTTTGTACCGTGTACCGTGGGTGCCTGGTTTTTAGATGTTTAACTCTTTTTCTTCTAGAGTTTTGTCAACTTCCAAGCACTGAAACATGCAGTTACTGCATTTTACAGCAACTTTTAGACAATGCAGTAGTTCCACCACAGAAGTTATTTTAGGAAACGGTAATAGTTCGATATAGCGGTTTTCGCTATTATAAGAGATTTTCGAAAAATTCTTTTTCAAGGCGTTTCTATAGGTCGATTGTGACACAAATCTGTGTGCGCGTTTTCCAAAATCCATTTCTATAATTTATTATCCATAAAAATATATTTACGGGACGGTGGAGTGAACAGGGATGCTGGGTGGGGACACATCAGTATAAACCAACGTCAAACACAAGAAAACATTAATATACTGCACTCGGGGCACATGAAAAATGTAAATTAATTTTGAAAAGTATTAAATTTTTCGAAAACTATCCCACACATATGAGATATCTCGTCCGCCATTAATTAATGTATGTACCCTGTTTAAATAATTTGTAAGTGGAACAAACAGTAGTAAGGTATTAAAGATATTAAGTTTTAATTTGTTACTATAGAGCTGATTTTATCAGATTTCCACTTAACAAAAAGCACCTCGAGAAAACATTCGGCAACTTTACAGGCAGTGACATCGAAGCCCAATATGTCTAAGACGTTTGAAGGTGCATCCACGTAAAGGGGCAAAAACTTGTTTACCAATCCAAAAGTAATCAGTCTAAAACAAATTAAAATTATTTCATTATTTATAGGTATAAGCGTGACGCGTCAAAGTAACCCCAACAACAAAGTCCTAAAAATATTTATCTGAAAAAAATATGTCCGACATAGGTACCGTGTGTCAACGTAAGTTGACGTCATGCGGAAAACTTTTTATTATTAATTTTATGAAAAACGGTTATTTTTTATAAAAAGTTCTGCATGGTCTAAAACCTAAAATATACTAATCAGATATTAGAGACATTTTGCACCCCTTATTTTGCAATTCCGTTGTGGTTAACGTTATTCTGAGACTGCGTAGTAACGCAAACATGATCCGTTATCGTTATTAACCATACCGGACTCTTTTAATTACGGATGAATACCGAAGAGCTTATCGTTATCGATATCGTTATTGTTAAACTGCGTGGTTGCCGGATTGTAGAAATTTTAATATCAATTATTTAAAAGGTTAAAATTTTCATGCCGTATTAATTAAAATATCATTTATACATAGGCTCTAATTAGCGAAAAATTTATAGCAGTAGTAAAAATCAAATAGTGTTAAGAAATTAAAACGGACTTGCACTTTTACGGATATTCTTCACTTGCTTTTTATTCTACTACCAAACCCAACCTTACTTTTTGGGTTTTGCTTATACTGTATTGTTTGCATCTACTTTAAAAAACGAAATCAACAGAAGTGTTTGCATATATTTAAATATGAATTTATATCTTATGAAAAATTAAAGTAAATACTGATTTTTCGTTAACTTTAAAATGGGTGAACCACAGGCAAAAATAAGGTTATATGTCGAAAGCGCAGACGCAAGATATATTTCTTAAAAGAGGCTGCAAAATCTCTGTCTAAAACTGCTGCCGTAATCGTTATGTTTAATAACGATAACCATAAGGAGGCCAAAAAACGTCTGTTATTTTAAGAGGTGCAAAATGTCTCTATTAAATTATTTCAGTCATCTACGAGGTTTGACCAAAAATTTAATTTTGGCTCAGTACCTTTGCTAAAGTACCTTTATTTTTTGGTAAGATCGTAAATTGTTGAAATGCAATTTTGCTAATTTCCAATTTTTTTTTCTGCGTAATTCGAGATAATTTAAATTTGTACATTAGTGAATTGTTCATTCTTCTTGTTTTGACAAATAACTTTCGTAAAATCACTAATAAAACAGTTTCCCATATGACGCCAACTTACGTAGACACACTGTATAACCTTAAACCTTGACCCTAACGTAGGTCACTTATTTTGTGACAAATAATTTAAAAATTTGTTTAAGATGAATGGCCATTGTTATACAGAGTGCCCAGTAACACTACCGACAAGCTTTAAGGTGTGATTCTACAATGAAAAATAAAAATAAAACTTTTTATGAACATATACCGGGTAAGAGGATGTTGTTACCCCCCCCAATTTTTTTTTTAGTTTTGAAGTAAGACTAATAAAAATTTTACAGTCTTATTATCACACAATTGACATTTTTTGACATTACCATAACCTCACAAAGTACCTAATTTTTTTCTATATTTGTATTCCCTATGGAGTTCCCTTTTCAATAATATATCATAGAGGGTGTTTCTTTTCAAAATGGCTACCAGAGAAGATTTTTAAAGAAAATCAAGTCCGGCCATTATTTATGTTTTATTTTATTTTTAAATTCTACAATAAAACATTTTTCTAATGACGTATGACTAACATATTGTTTATTTCAATATGGCGGCCATAGATCATTTATTGACGACATCCGAATAACGAAATTCTTTAATAAATAATCTATGGCCGCCATCTTGAAAATAAACAATAAGTTGTGATATGTCATTGGAAGAGATGTTAGGGTAAAATTTAAAAACAAAATAAAATAAGGGTGTTTCCATTTAAAATGATTGTAAAATTTTAAATTGTCTTTCATTAATTATACCGGGTGTTGCTCCGTCGAGCGGGACATAGGGAATCCCATGTAAATTTTGAAGTGGTCCAATATTGGCTCCCCTAATTATTTTAGAAGAAAATATTATAAGGATCTTTTAAAGAGCACGAAAAGTTGTACCCAGTGTACAAATTTCAGCTCTTCTCAGTCCGCCAGCTAAGAGATAAATGCTAAAATAAGTTACGAATCACCTATCTTCTTACCCGCCTTGTATTATTACAAGTTTATAATAAAATACTGGAAAAATTATTTAACCTCTTACTCTCAAGTTGTCAGATCAATGTCACATCATTCTTAAATAATAAACTACTTAAATCAAGAAAAAATCACTATTATAAAATGGTTTTACCAGGGAAATAGTTATCAAAGAGTAGCGGACATGTTTGCAGCCTATTTTCCCAATAGGCCAATACCAAGTAAATCGACAATAGAACGGACGATAAAAATTTGAAACTACAGGCACAATAATCAATAATTGCAAATGTAAAGAAAATCGACGTGATCTTACGCCAAACGATTTTTTTCTATGGGGACATTTAAAAACTAAGCTACCAATAAAAAATATGAAAATTTAGTGAATGTTATTTCCGCTGAATGTGCCAGAATATGGATGTACCAATTAGCCAACGTAAGAAATGAGTTTTATAAACGTTTGGGTTATTGTCTGGCAGTTAATGGAGGAATATTTGAACATTTGATTAAATCCTGATATTTTCGTCATAAATTGATTTCTAAATGTAGAAAAATTTGTTTTATTGTCTTGCGTAACTGTGAGTGCATGTGTTGGAATTAGCTGTAAACTAAAATGAAATGCGAGGATTCTTTTGAAATTCCCGTATAAAATTGTTCAGTTTTGGTAATGACATTATTAATTAATGATCTAAATTGTCACTGATAAATCAATATGGTGTTTTTATTGTTGATTTCTTGAGTACAGGGTGCATAATGAGATACTACGTTGCAGAAGTATTAAGCAGTTTACTCTTTACTGGTTGGTTGAAAAATGCTCAAATTTTCATTTTGGGTGGAACTTACTGTGCTCTTCAATAAATCCTAATAGCATTTTTTTCTAAAATAATTAGAGGAGCCAATATTGGACCACTTCAAAATTTACATGGGATTCCCTATGTCCCGCCTCGACGGAGCAACACCCGGTATATGAAATTATTACGAAATCTTAGTATTTTATTAAAGAAAATGGAATATGTTACTACCTGTGAAAGAAAAATGGGTAATTTTTTATTTTTACAGCCTACTTAGCAAAAAAATTATTCAAAACAGAAATAATGGCGGCATTTGATTTTCTTTAAAAATCTACTAACTATTTTTTAAAGAAAAATTATTTAATACATCAGTGTTGCAACTATTATTTTATACAGGGTGTTTCCTAACCACGTTACAAAACTTAAGGGGGTGATTTCTTATGTCTTTTTGTGAAAAAAGTTTCTACAAACATATGTCCGGACCTACTTAATTTCTGAGATACAGGGCATTAAAGTTTAAAAAAAAGTCGGTATTTCATAAATATGTAATAGACGTTTACCTAGTTCTTGCTTCCTTTAAAGATACTTCACTTCAAAATAGGAACTTGTTCGGTTTCTGTATATGGATGAGGCATGTTAAATAGTACCGACTTATATTAACAATCCTATCACTTCCCAGTAATAGCATAATATTAGATTAGATCTGTTCAGTCGGTTAGTTAAAAATATGGGCACTTAACAATAATAGTTTTCCTATTCCCTCAACTTTTGAATATAAATTATTAAAAATATCGAAAACTGTTATTGACAATTATGGACATTGATTAATTTCTAACGTTTTATCTCGACTTACGTCAATGACGTAATTTTTTGTCATTCTCAGTTTAGACGGTATGAAGAGAAAAGAACAAGATATGACGAAACAGTCAACAGTTCTGGTGCAGAGTATATCAGCTACAATTGTTTAAAGATAAATGCTTTAAAATCGAGTTGTAAAATTCCACCTAAACATACATATACAGGGTGTTCATTTGAAAACTTTCCACTCAAGTTATCTTCGAAACGAGACAGATTTGAGAAAATCGCCGAAACACGTCAAGATATTTATTGAGGGGGAAAGTTTTTTATTGGACGGTGCCCCTTTAACCCCTTAACCACCAGGGCCACCACCCCAAAATTCTTAAATGAGAAGGCGGGTCGAGTGATACATCATTTTAAAGCTCCTGACGAGTACTTTATAACCCTAGAATATGAAGTCAATATTCACCTATTACAAAATGGCGGTACTTTAAAAATTACCTAAATACCTGATTTAGATGGTCATATTTCCGAAACTAATAAAGTTAGATGTACTTAATGTGGTATTTTCTTAAAGCTCATTTAAAGATCTTTTTAATGGTAAAATAATATACAGGGTTCTTAAATAAAAAAAGATGTACTTTTTCTTCTACCCTGTATATTACTACCAGTATCACCATTAAAAAGACCTTTAAAAGAGCTTTAAGAAAACACCACATTAGGTACATCTAACTTTATTAGTTTCGGAAATATGGCCATCCAAATCAGGTATTTAGGTAATTTTTAAAGTACCGCCATTTTGTAATAGGTGAAGTTATTGACTTCATATTCTAGGGTTATAAAGTACTCGTCAGGAGCTTTAAAATGATGTATCACTCGACCCGCCTTCTCATTTAAGAATTTTGGGGTGGTGGCCCTGGTGGTTAAGGGGTTAAAGGGGCGCCGTCCAATTTTTGTAAAAAACTTTCCCCCTCAATAAATATCTTGACGTGTTTCGGCGATTTTCTCAAATCTGTCTCGTTTCGGAGATAACTTAAGTGGAAAGTTTTTAAATTAACACCCTGTATGTACATACATTGCATAGTTCAAAAACTAAGACGTTTAGGTTTAGGATGTGTTCATAAAGTTTTGATTTTAATTTTCATTATAGAATCACCATTTAAAGTTGGTCGGTAGAGTTACTGGACACCCTGTATAAGTCCTTTTTACCAAAACCAAGGTTTAAACTTAGCTTCTGCGACTTTACTTTCACGTAAAAAAAAAAAACACAAAATCTTTGGGATAAATTGAAACGTAGACAAATAGATTTAGTGTTAAATTTTAATCATTACTTACTTTGCCTTTGGCAGATTAACTTTCGTCCTGTATTTCACAAGTGGTTCGAACTTGACTGACTTTTTCTCTTTGGCAACAGTACTAGCGTTTTCGTTATGAATAAAGTTCACAAAAACATCTATGTGCCTTTTCTCACTGGTGGCCCATTCTACTGGAGAAAATGGTGGAGAAGATGTGCTAGTTTGTGACTTTACCTTTTCTAGAAGATCTGCGAAGGATATTTCTAAAAAAGAACACAAAAATGATAATGAGGTTTTTATTTCGATTGACTTTTTCGCCCATACTTTGATCATAAATAAATAAATAAAGAGGTCTTTTTTTTCATCAATTAAATAAGAGAGAGTACAAAAAAATGCAAAATGGTGGCTAGGTCTAGCAATGCTATTCTACCTAACCACTTTGAGTCTTAAAATGGTCAAATAGGGTAACTTTTGACACTTTAAGGCTTAAAAGTTAAAACCTACTTGTAATAAAAAAGTGTTTTGTAAGCGGTTGTTCTAAAAATAGTATAAACTGTTCACCAGCACTGGGGTTGACACTTATCTGATTTAATAACATGGCCGAAAAGGTACCAGGTGACGTCAAAAAATGTCCCCCAATATGGCGGCTATGTCATAAAGCCCTTGATATAAATTAACTGTCCTTTACGTAAAATTTCAGCTAACTGAAAAGGTTTTTTTTAATTGGTTTTGTACGGGGCAAAACGGAAGGATAGCTAGTTAATTTGCACTATAAAAATCTAGAACTTACTCTTTTCAACACTGATAATATTGATTTTATCTCCCTTGTATGTGGCAATGACAACATCTTTTTCAACCCTTAATAAGACGATTGTATAAGCTACGGCTGCTTCTAAGAACGTTAACACTTTGCTTCCTATGCACAAAGAGTTTTTGGCTTTGTCTGTCACATCAATTGTCACTAAATATCTACAACAACAATAAAGTAGTCTTAAAATTAGGTTTTCAATTCAAATTCAATATATTTACTTTTTGATCAAATACATAATATAAGTTTTGTCCTTAATCTAACTATAACTAATATAATAAATTATAATAAATTTGTATACAGGACGATGCCACAATATATAAAAAAAATAAAAAACACCAAACAATATTGAGAAACATTAAAAACATTAAAGTGACAAACAAAGTAGGTAAGACATCAGTAAATTATAAATTCTAAATTAAAACAAAGTTAAAACAACGCAGTTACGTTCTACGCTCCAGGAATTCTTTTAGGTTGTAGAATACTCCTTCCGTTAAAAACCTTTTTAACCGACCTCTAAATGCCCCAATCGTACTTGAATCTTTTACTTCTTCGGGTAGTTTATTGTAGATCCTTGTACATGCATAGTATGGTGATTTTTCGTACATCGCTGAAGAATGGCTTGGATATGCCAATCCATTTCGATTTCTTGTGAAGTAGTCATGATTTCTCCCATTCTGCCTGAATTGATCCATATTTTTATACACGTATATGGAGCATTTAAAAATGTATATTGATGGAACAGTAAGAATTTTGCTTTGTTTAAAAACATCTCTACAGGTTTCCAGTGGCTTCAGACCAAAAATTTGCCTAATAATTCGCTTTTGTGCCACCAGTATTCGATTCACATTAACTGCTTGTCCCCATAGTATTATATTGTAACTTAAGTGAGGATAAGCCAGTGCATAATATGTGATCACTAGCGTTGATGTTGGTACTGTCTGCTTAAGTTTAAGTATAGCGAAGTAGAATAGAATAGAATAGAATAGAAAAACTCTTTATTTCTGATCATATTCAGGTATACAAATACATAAACATAAAAAGAAATCACGTCAACAAAAAAGAGACTTTACAATTGTCTCTCTGTAAAGTCTTTCACACTGTAGGGTTCTATTTGTATTAAAAATTGTTTTACTTTTCTTTTAAACACTTTTAAAGTCGGTGCACTTTTAATATCATTTGGTAACTTATTGTAGAAACGAATGCCTCTATAGTATGGTCCTCTTTCAAACAATGATAGGTGATGAATTGGGTAATTTACCTCTGTTGTACGTGTGTTGTAATTATGATTACTTTCTACCCTAAAACTATTTCTATTTTTATAAAAAACATTATTGTATCAAATATGTACAAACCATAAATTGTAAGAATAGCCTTTTCTCTAAAGACATTTCTACAACTCTCTCTATATAACATTTTAAAAATTGTTCTCAATAAACGTTTTTGTATAACAAAGATATTTTGTATCTTGGAATTACAACCCCAAAAAATAATTCCATATCTTGCTGTGGCCTCGAAGTTTGCAAAATACAATGTCCTCAACGCAGTCTCTGAAATATATTTTGTTGTCAGTCTGATACCGTAACTTATACTATTTAGCTTGCTACTAATTAAATCTATTTGATCTGACCAGTTTAGAAATTCATCAATTTGGATTCCTAAAAATTTCGTGTTACTTTGAACTGTGATGTTATTGTTGTCTATTTCAATATATTCTGGTTTATCGATATTATTTAATTTTGTTCTAAACAGGACTAAGTTAGTTTTTTCCTTGTTTAGTATAAGTCTGTTTTTCTCGAACCAGGTCTTTGTTTGTGAAAAAATATTTTTAGTTTGTTCAATAACTTCAGGTATTTCTTTACCAGATATTAAGAGATTAGTATCATCTGCATAAGCCGTTAGAGCAATATTTTGTTTAGGAATTTCAAAGTTAATGTCATTGGTAAAGATTATAAACAAAATTGGTCCCAGGATGCTACCCTGCGGGATTCCAATGTTATTTTGCAAACTTCCAGACTTTGCCCCAATATTGTCTTTTGTTACTACTACTTTCTGGGTTCTACCTGTTAAGTATGATTCAAACCATTTTAATGCATTGCCTCTAATTCCGTACAACTCAAGTTTTGTCAAAAGTAGGTCTCTATCAAGGCAATCATATGCCTTGGAAAGATCCAGAAAGACTCCCATGGCTGCTTTTCCGTCCTCCAACTGCTCAAGAATCTCGTGAGTAAACTGAAACGTAGCTGTTTGTGTTGATTTTCCATCTGTATAACCATGTTGGTTATCAGAAAGCAAATTACTTTGCTTCATGAAAGGTATCAGTCTGCTGCATGCTGCCAGTTCAAAAAGTTTGGAAAAGCCAGGAGGGACGCTAATCGGCCTATAGTTGTCAAACACTTCCGGATCACCCTTTTTTAGCAGGGGTTTTATGACAACCGTTTTGAGTTGGTCTGGGAACACACCCTCTCTTAAAGAATTATTTAAGATATATACAATAACATTAGTGATCTCTGGTATACTCATTTTTATTATGTTTGTGGGTAGGTCATCGTCACCACTAGTACATTTATTTTTAATTTTTGAGTTAGCTCCAGTACCTCTGTTACAGTGAGAGGTCTAAAATAAAGTGATTTATTATTTGGATTGATATTGGTACTAAAAGGAGGTATTATTTGGTTTTTCAACAGATTTGGTATTTTTCATAAAAATAAGTATTAAAATCATTAGCTATATCCTGAGGATTACCAGATATCGCTAAGTTACTTGAGATATTTTTCCCCACTATTTCATTACAGATAGTCCACATACATTTGATCTTGTTGTCTGATCTATTTATTCTGTTTTCATATTGTTCAGATCTTAGATTTACCAGAAAATCATCATATTGTTTTTTACATTTTTATACATTTGTGAATACCTGTCATCTTGATTTCTTAACACTAGCAACAAATCTAGCCTATTCTTAATTTCGGTTAACTCTAAATTATTTTTGTACAGACATTCTTTGTTTCCTGTTTTTGGTGTAAGCTTTTTTGGGAAACAAAGGTTAAAAATATTTACATACATATTTATAAATCGTGACCATTGCTTATTGACTTCGTGCCTACCTAAACTAAAAACCTCTACCCAATCTTGTTTCCTTAGTTCGACCAGAAAATGTTTCCTAGCCTCTTCACTATAAAATCTTTTAAAAGATGGTGGATGATGTCCACTGACACGCAAATCCAACCACAACTTTTGTGCAGTGTGATCGGAGATATTTGCGTGCAAGACAGAAGCCATCCATTCATCTGGAGAAATATTTACAAATATATTGTCTATGCAACTACTACTTAATCTAGTTATACGTGTATTTTCTTTTATACATTGTTGAAAGTTGAAAGAGCTCATTAGAGAGCATAACTCTGTTTTATTATCACTGTTATTAAGAAGGTCTATGTTAAAGTCTCCTAAAATACATGTCTTTTGTTAGGATCAAAAGTTTTAATTAATAGATACTCCATTTTATCCAAAAATACCTTAATATCTCCTCCTGGTGGTCTGTATATCCCTATAACCATTATGTTTATGTTCTCCAAAGTCACACATGATTCCCGCACACTCAAACTCACCTTCTATACACATCGATTCTATGTTTATTACTGATTTTATTTTTACACTTTTCTTAACATAAATTGCAACTCCTCCATAGCCTTGTTTCCGACAAAAGGCTGTCGCGAGAGTAAAACCTATTAGTGGGAACATTTTTATTTGATCACTTGTTTTCCAGTGTTCTGTTGCGCAGAAAACATTACACTCTGCTTCGGTTTCTAGTAGGTGATTTAATCTATCCATGCAATTACCTATCGATTGCACATTTTGATGTATTATACTGATACCTAGTTTTTATTAACCTGATTTTTGGCAGTCGTTGTTGTGGTAGTACAGTTTACTTCTCTAAAAATCTGCCTCCCGACTCAAAAAATCTTTATGTCTCTACAAAACCAACAACATCGAAAATGATTCCAAACTCTATTTTCTTAATCCAATTAACACAGAGCAAGTGGTTACAATAATTAAGGTTTACATAATATACAGTGTGTCCAAGATAAGGATCCTAAGCATGGGAATCTCAGTACCTATTGGAGATACAGCTTAGGTTAAATTAGGAAAAAGTTGTGTTTTTAAAGCTTATTTACATGCCGTTTAAAAACTTGAAAAATTTTCATGGCCTGCTAAGATATTTGGCAAAAACCAAAATTTGACTTTATCGATTTTATTTTCTGACTTTATTTGAAGAGATATAAAAAAACTAATAACACTTTTCGTTGGCACTTTTTAGCTACTACATGATGGTATTTTTAGATTTTATACCCGACGTTTCGTTTTCAAGAAACCATCATCAACTTTATTTTTATATGGCTCGAAAAATAAAGTACACCTGTATCTGATCCCATTTTTTATTACAAATTCAACGATGTATCACATGTCATATTTTAATTTTTAGTTAAAGAAAAAATTGCATTTTTCTATTTTTTTAAGTTATTTTTAAGTAGGCCTTGCAAACAAATGCTTGGACGTTAATACCTGTTACCGTATCTGTAACATAATTTAATATCATTATAAAATAGTATTTGTCCTTATTACCCTGTCTGTCGAGTTTTTGTTTTTAGAGCAATTGTTCTTATTGTTACTGTTGTCCTCTATTATTGTTTATTGGTGAATAGCTAATATCTTATTAATACGGTCGAATATGCAGGATGGCCATTATAGCCATGAAGATAAGTTTGACATGCTAACATGCTACATTTGTGCTGCAAAAATAAATAGAATTATGGTAAATACATGGACCTGGTATTTGGTTCTAAATTTCCACACACATATTGAACCCAAAACGTCCTTGATGTTTCGATATTTTCTTAACACGCGGATTTTGTTGAGCCTAGTAATGCGTATTTTGTATAAAGACAACAGTAACAATAAAACAATTGCTCTAAAAACAACAACTTGACAAACAGAATTAATAATGACAAATACTATTTTATAATGATCATTAATTATGTTACAGATACAGTAACAGGTATTAACGTCAAGCATTTGTTTGCAAGGCCTACTTAAAAATAACAATAATAAAAAATAGAAAAACTGCAATTTTTCTTTTAACTAAAAATTAAACTATGGCATGTGATACATCGTTTTTGTAATAAAAAATGGGATCCAGATACAGGGTGTACTTTTTTCGAACCATATAAAAAATAAAGTTGACGATGGTTTATTGAAAACGAAACGTCGGGTATAAAATCTAAAAATACCATCATGTAGTAGCTAAAAAGTGCCAATGAAAAGTGTTATTAGTTTTTATATCTCTTCAAATAAAGTCAGAAAAAAAATAAGATCGGTATAGTCAAATTTTCGTTCTTTCAAGTTTTTAAACATGTAAAAGGCTTTAAAAAGATACAACTTTTCCTGATTTACCCTAAACTGTATCTTCAATAGGTACTGAGATTCCCAACTTGGATCCTTAGCTTGGACACACTGTATATTATGTAAACCTTTAATTATTGTAACCACTTGCTCTGTGGATTAAGAAAAATAGAGTTTGGAATCATTTTCGATGTTGTTGGTTTTTGTAGAGACATAAAGATTTTTTTGAGTCGGGAGGCAGATTTTTAGAGAAGTAAACTGTACTACCACAACAACGACTGCCAAAAATCAGGTTAATAAAAAACTAGGTATCAGTATAATACATCAAAATGTGCAATCGATAGGTAATTGCATGGATAGATTAAATCACCTACTAGAAACCGAAGCAGAGTGTAATGTTTTCTGCGCAACAGAACACTGGAAAACAAGTGATCAAATAAAAATGTTCCCACTAATAGGTTTTACTCTCGCGACAGCCTTTTGTCGGAAACAAGGCTATGGAGGAGTTGCAATTTATGTTAAGAAAAGTGTAAAAATAAAATCAGTAATAAACATAGAATCGATGTGTATAGAAGGTGAGTTTGAGTGTGCGGGAATCATGTGTGACTTTGGAGAACAAAACATAATGGTTATAGGGATATACAGACCACCAGGAGGAGATATTAAGGTATTTTTGGATAAAATGGAGTATCTATTAATTAAAACTTTTGATCCTAACAAAAAGACATGTATTTTAGGAGACTTTAACATAGACCTTCTTAATAACAGTGATAATAAAACAGAGTTATGCTCTCTAATGAGCTCTTTCAACTTTCAACAATGTATAAAAGAAAATACACGTATAACTAGATTAAGTAGTAGTTGCATAGACAATATATTTGTAAATATTTCTCCAGATGAATGGATGGCTTCTGTCTTGCACGCAAATATCTCCGATCACACTGCACAAAAGTTGTGGTTGGATTTGCGTGTCAGTGGACATCATCCACCATCTTTTAAAAGATTTTATAGTGAAGAGGCTAGGAAACATTTTCTGGTCGAACTAAGGAAACAAGATTGGGTAGAGGTTTTTAGTTTAGGTAGGCACGAAGTCAATAAGCAATGGTCACTATTTATAAATATGTATGTAAATATTTTTAACCTTTGTTTTCCAAAAAAGCTTACACCAAAAACAGGAAACAAAGAATGTCTGTACAAAAATAATTTAGAGTTAACCGAAATTAAGAATAGGCTAGATTTGTTGCTAGTGTTAAGAAATCAAGATGACAGGTATTCACAAATGTATAAAAATGTAAAAAAACAATATGATGATTTTCTGGTAAAGCTAAGATCTGAACAATATGAAAACAGAATAAATAGATCAGACAACAAGATCAAATGTATGTGGACTATCTGTAATGAAATAGTGGGGAAAAATATCTCAAGTAACTTAGCGATATCTGGTAATCCTCAGGATATAGCTAATGATTTTAATACTTATTTTTATGAAAAAATACCAAATCTGTTGAAAAACCAAATAATACCTCCTTTTAGTACCAATATCAATCCAAATAATAAATCACTTTATTTTAGACCTCTCACTGTAACAGAGGTACTGGAGCTAACTCAAAAAATTAAAAATAAATGTACTAGTGGTGACGATGACCTACCCACAAACATAATAAAAATGAGTATACCAGAGATCACTAATGTTATTGTATATATCTTAAATAATTCTTTAAGAGAGGGTGTGTTCCCAGACCAACTCAAAACGGTTGTCATAAAACCCCTGCTAAAAAGGGTGATCCGGAAGTGTTTGACAACTATAGGCCGATTAGCGTCCCTCCTGGCTTTTCCAAACTTTTGAACTGGCAGCATGCAGCAGACTGATACCTTTCATGAAGCAAAGTAATTTGCTTTCTGATAACCAACATGGTTATACAGATGGAAAATCAACACAAACAGCTACGTTTCAGTTCACTCACGAGATTCTTGAGCAGTTGGAGGACGGAAAAGCAGCCATGGGAGTCTTTCTGGATCTTTCCAAGGCATATGATTGCCTTGATAGAGACCTACTTTTGACAAAACTTGAGTTGTACGGAATTAGAGGCAATGCATTAAAATGGTTTGAATCATACTTAACAGGTAGAACCCAGAAAGTAGTAGTAACAAAAGACAATATTGGGGCAAAGTCTGGAAGTTTGCAAAATAACATTGGAATCCCGCAGGGTAGCATCCTGGGACCAATTTTGTTTATAATCTTTACCAATGACATTAACTTTGAAATTCCTAAACAAAATATTGCTCTAACGGCTTATGCAGATGATACTAATCTCTTAATATCTGGTAAAGAAATACCTGAAGTTATTGAACAAACTAAAAATATTTTTCACAAACAAAGACCTGGTTCGAGAAAAACAGACTTATACTAAACAAGGAAAAAACTAACTTAGTCCTGTTTAGAACAAAATTAAATAATATCGATAAACCAGAATATATTGAAATAGACAACAATAACATCACAGTTCAAAAGTAACACGAAATTTTTAGGAATCCAAATTGATGAATTTCTAAACTGGTCAGATCAAATAGATTTAATTAGTAGCAAGCTAAATAGTTATAAGTTACGGTATCAGACTGACAACAAAATATATTTCAGAGACTGCGTTGAGGACATTGTATTTTGCAAACTTCGAGGCCACAGCAAGATATGGAATTATTTTTGGGGTTGTAATTCCAAGATACAAAATATCTTTGTTATACAAAAACGTTTATTGAGAACAATTTTTAAAATGTTATATAGAGAGTTGTAGAAATGTCTTTAGAGAAAAGGCTATTCTTACAATTTATGGTTTGTACATATTTGATACAATAATGTTTTTTATAAAAATAGAAATAGTTTTAGGGTAGAAAGTAATCATAATTACAACACACGTACAACAGAGGTAAATTACCCAATTCATCACCTATCATTGTTTGAAGAGAGGACCATACTATAGAGGCATTCGTTTCTACAATAAGTTACCAAATGATATTAAAAGTGCACCGACTTTAAAAGTGTTTAAAAGAAAAGTAAAACAATTTTTAATACAAATAGAACCCTACAGTGTGAAAGACTTTACAGAGAGACAATTGTAAAGTCTCTTTTTCGTTGACGTGATTTCTTTTTATGTTTATGTATTTGTATACCTGAATATGATCAG